>JAGVSQ010009646.1:0-13465 GCA_022683975.1 Rhyacophila evoluta
CCTATTAGGTTGAGTAATTGTCTGACAAACAATTCTCGTAAAAAAATAATCTGTATAAATATAACAATATTTGCGAAAATAAGACAACGTGTGCAGGCAGATATCCTTAACTGACTGATACTGCATCTAGCCGCTCTAAATACTTGTTTTTTTTTCTTCTTTGAGATGCAATAACATCTAAATGAGTGACGCCGTTACACACATACCGACGTCACTTGATACACGTAGACCTTGATATGAAATAATTATTTCTGTTGATAATGATCAATATTTTAACGACATCATTGAAATCGTATGAAATGAAGATGAGTATAAAATTTTTACATAAAGTAAGAAGACCTTGAAATCGGTATATTTGAAGGAATAAGATAAAATATAAGTACTGGTCACCCACTATCCACCAGGGGCAAGAAGAGTTAATGTCAACGCCATGCAACTATTATTCTGATTTGATCTTTATACATATTGAAAGCAAAGTTATAAAGTAATCATTTTTTTATCTGTTTTTCTTAAAAACTTTCAAAGTCATAAATTGAAATATGTCGATAATATAATGTCAAAAGTGATTGAGAAAGGCAGCATTTAAAAAAATGTAATACAAAGTTTTTTCTAAAAATCATAGTACATCTTGGTAGTCTACCAAGATTCTGAGAAAAATCATAATCGCTAAAAGCTTAGAAGTCATTACAGTGTTTGAGTTGTATCATGTATGTGGAATATTCTATACTAAAAACGGAAAACACAGTGTCACAAAAACTCCTCCAAAACGGTGAACAATAGCGACGTGAAATTGTCAAGTGTTATTTTGACTGCTATGTCAACTGTTTTACTAACAGCATTGCCGATGATCAATATGATTCAGAATATTGTATACAGCCAAGTATTTAAATAATAAAAAATGAGAATGAATCTATCTCAGGCAAATCCGGATAATAAAGCGAGTATATTATCTAAATATAAAACCATCAAGTTACTCATAGTATGTATGACGCGTAGAGTAATAGGATACGACTGATGTGTTGCCTGTGTTTGGTCGAATCGATCCAATAATAACCGTCATATTTTCATTTTGTTACGGCCCCCTCGGCGTTGATTTTCAAACAGACAGTCCACAAATCCTCGCTGGATTTTATTTTCAATATCCATCATTAGTTCGGTATATACCCATCTCGAGACGATTCCCTCGAGAAAAGCAAACAGTCCACCCTGGTCGGTCAATATTGTCGATGCTTCTGCATGGAAAAGACCCGTCGGTCGCCCGAAGGCGTAGAAAGCAATCGCTTCTTATAAAAATAACCTCCATTTGTTTGTCGAGGGAGCGTTACACTTCGGATCGCTCATGTGGCAAATATTTTCACCGCGATACCGGAAAATCGGAAGCTAGTGGAGGTTTTTTTATTTTTATTTTCGTTACTGCCTTTATCAGACGTCGAAATCATTTACTCCAAGATGTATTCTTCTTCGAAAATTCGTTTCATTTCACAGTCCATTTACATATTTTTTAATAAAAATCGTCGGTAATACAATTCTACGATCACTATTACTCCATTTTATATAACTTCTTTTAACAACTTTACAACCTAAATAGCCATAAAAAATTAATCAACCTGTTGAAATTTCTTTACGTTCTGTTATGATCCAAAATAATAATATTAAAAAAAAAAAAATATTATTAGTTTTGGATATTTTTTTCAATTTCTTCGTGGATTTATTCGGTGCAAAATATTCCCTTGTAGATAATCTTGAATAAATACGCAGGAATACCACCTGACTCTTGGTATTCTGGATTTGAATGACTATTCTTGTCAGGAGTTATCAAAATAAGGATCATCAGAAATGACGTTTGCTTTATTGAAAGATCTTGAATTTTCAGAAAGATGTACTTTTATTCCGACAACACTGTGTTACAAGTTACTCAAGGCGAAGACAATATTATTAAACAAACAAATGACGGTTGAGGGGCATTTTACACTCTAAAGTCTAGATGACTCTTTTAAGTCATGTGATCTCACATGAACTCGTATTCAATTGTAAAATAAAAGCTTATAAAAACAGAGCTGACGTGAAAGGTGACACAATTGGTCTGTAAACAAGGTTCATTGTTATTCTTTAAAGTTCCGGAATGTCATTACCAAGAACAATAAACAATTTTAAGTTATAGAGCTTGTAAACAAGTTCATGTTACATTTCTTCTCGAATATTAAGTTAAGGTTATGAACAAACAAGTTGAATATAGATGGGAGTAACAGAAGCGCAATAAATCAGTTAATAATAAGGATTCGAGAATATTCAATAATCAGGGGTGGAACAGTTCGCTCACTTTTGTAGCATATATCCACCATGTGGTCATCTACTAGTCGATTTGCACCATGGTAGCATCTCTTGACTTCGTCGAAAATCAACCTGTGGATGAAACCTGACCGTCTTAACGCTAGAATCCCGTCGGTAAGAAGAACAAGTAATTCAGGCTTTACTTAGATAGCCGTAACATGTTTTCAAGTAAGTCCCAGAGAGACAGCATGATTTTTAACGTAACAGGGGGATGCCTGTTCCGTTCTCTTATCACTTAGTTCCTTACTCAGTCAAACCACTTCATTTCTAGTATTCGATGCAATCATTTGGGTTGTCAAGTAAGTAATTTCGCAAATAAATGCGTACAGATTGATATTAATCATTGTATAAATATGAATAATGGTAGAAAAGTTTCTGAATATGTCATATGATAATATGTATTATTTTTTGATAAATGGCCTTTTAAAAAAAAGCTTTTACTTAAATAGTACGTTTATAGAAATTTCTATATACACGGTTACAACTGTATAATTAAGATATTTCGATTTAAATTATGCTGTTTTATGGGAAAATAATTTATTTATGTGTTCCTCGCTCTGTTTCAATTCAATTAATAATTATTTGTATTGAAATAATGAATCGTTCTGGAAGTCATATGATGGCCATGGATTTTCTTGATTTGGAATATTTATAGTAACTTCAATGTCTCCTGAAATAAATTTTAAATGTTTTCTTAAATTATCTGTAAAAGTACAAGGCATATTCTTATTGCTAGGGATCTTTATTTAAAATACGCCTATTTGTCACTTGTTATTTTTTAAAGTAAACGAATGTCAGCTGTCATTGAACCGAAGTCGTCTATTTGACGTGTTTCGAGAGAGAGGTTTCCTGGCAGTCAGGATGCTGCGTCGAAACAGTCATGAAATGAAGCTTACTTTTGATCGCGCATTTCCTGGAATCGTAGAATGTCCTTTGCTGAAAAAGGTCAATATCTCTAAAGGAAATTGGTTCACCGGTAGTTGTCTAACTTTTGTTATATGACAAAGGTTAGGTTGGATAAGGTTGGGTATGTCATATTTTTATAATAATAAAAGTAATAGCCAAAAACAAGAAAGTAGCATTATAATTTAAACTGTTATTTTTAATTGTAGCTTAATAATCTCTAAAAACTAGTTTTTATTTGTGAATTATAAATGGGAGAATTATATTTTTGATTAATATTTATATGTTTCAATAGAAAAACAAGTTTTTTATCGCTTTAGTAATTCGAACTAACAACACAGTCGCCGGTTTGCCGAAAGCTATAAGTTAACGTTTTTCTCTTCGAAATCGTTGCGATGAGTCGACGAAAAAAATTGATTGCTTCTCTCGACGTCGCGACGCCGGAAAAAGGAATCGCGTGATAAGGAAATTGATAAATTAAAAAAAAATACCACTTTCACATTTCAATTCACTTGTATATTTTTTATTTGACAAACAGGTCTATAATCGGATTGGTTTCGTAATAAATATGAACTTAAAATATATAGTCCAAGACAAAAGCCTTTTATTTCTCGAATGCACATTCAGTCTCTTTAAGTATCTGTATTTTTTTGATATTATCTGCATGTAAATTCTCTTACGAGTTTGAAATTACCATTTTCAAATTATTGAATTTATCAAATTTGAAAACAAGTAAAATCGCTGGCCTTGATTGATAATTAATTATAAGTTTTCGTTTTATCTAAATAGGTTAATAAATAAGTTATAGTACACTGCTAAATAGTTATAGTACACTGCTAAATAGATAGAAGGTATACATGTATAAAGAAAATGTTTTTAGGTTGAATAATTTTCGACGATGATTGTTTAACAGTCTTGTTTATATTTGTTGTAAGGTATACAGATAAAGAGAGTAAATATAAACGTAGAATTATTAAATGGGTGACCGCCCAAAGAATACCGCGTTAAAATATAATATACCGGATTGGTTTATTACTAAGTGTTCAAATTGTGTGTGAAACTGCGATAGGTTATAGAGAATTTCTGGATTTAGATTTGTAGCTGATCGATAGCTGTTTTCTGGTGGATATTTACTACTTAATCATAATACAGTTTGTGCGTATTATATTTATTTTAATAAAAATTTTGACGTCGTCCACGTTATATGATTCAGAGTAAAAAAGTATTTTAATATTGTCCACGTACTTTTCAATGCATACTTGACGCTAAGTAACATTGATATATCAATGTATACGTCGTGCATTTCGATTATGCCAATTAAATACTTCGTTGATGAGATATGTAGCGTTGTGTGAAAATTGGTGAACAAACGTCGCATGTCAGTAGACATGTTATTTTCGTCAAAATCGTAGCAAGATATGAACATGTATGTGTACATACTAATGCATTATCTATAGCAGTACTAAAATATTTTCATCCTACGTCCCTTGTATTAAAAAAAAATAATGTTTTTCAAACTCCCCAAGCCAAGAGTCTGTTTTAAGCCTGTAGAAGACAGATTTGTGCATATTATACTTTTATAACATTACAAATAATTTACTCATTTGAAAACCTGATAAATAAAATATGATTCAAATGTAACAATAATAATATTAATAATAATAAAAACAGCTCAATGGGTATGACACATTTTGTTCATGACGAATAATTAATATCTAATATAATATTTGAAATACTATTTCGTAGGAGTTTCTTCAAGGCTTCCGTTGAAAGGCTCTACCTACTCTTAATTTTTAATACCAGTAATGATGAAAATATTACATAATGGTTATGCGATAAAGTAATATTTATTATTAATGCGTTTTCCAAGATTTACTGATATTCTATAGTAGTCATCCGAAATTCTGTGTTACTTCTTTCACTACATTTTACTATAACGTAAGTATCTGATATAATATTATATTAATTAGTTATCACAGCAGTGATTCATGTCCCACAGTTTGAAAATAGCTGGTATAGAAGAGGTCTTGTTAAAAATAAACTTTTTGTATTTTTTTCTGTATTCCGTGCAAGTACGTTAGTGTTCATCTGTAGCATTAGTCATTTTTTCGTATAATGGCATAGATACTCCAGCTTTTGAATTACGGTATTATGTATTGCAAATGATAATGGATACTGTTTGCTTCAGTGTTGCCATTGTAGTGTATTTTTTTTTTATTAGCTGTATGTCGTTTTTGCATAGTCTTAGATTAGTTCGTTTTATTATTTAAAATATATTGTTTTAAACGATTTTAATTTATCACTATTAATATATAATCTATCACGAAATTTGTTCTAAATGTATAAGAGAACACTCGTAGAAATAGTTACCACAACAATAGTTTACCGTGGATGTATTTTTTATATGATAATTACAATATGTTTAATACGTTGATATGTCAGACATGAATAATGTTTGAGACCATAGCTCTAACATTTATCAACTGTGGTAACACTGTATATGTTACTTGAGTATATTACACACTTATATGTGACGTAAAAATTGTTGTTATAAGTATGAGCATTACGATTTTTTATATCTCATCTTTTTTGTATATTTATATTCATATTTTAGAAAACATCTTATACATTATACTTGTGTCATACTGAAAACGATGTTACACGGGTAGCTTTTACTGTAAGGCCGCTCATTCATACGACAGTAACTTTAAAAGAAAACATAAGAAATTTTTTCTACTTTAGCTCGTAACTCTTTACAGTCGTTATATCAAAAGGGGTAATATTTGATATCTTCAACTCTGTCGTCGGTACAAAATTTTATTTCCAGAATACGTTTTATCCGATCGTTTATTGTTTGCGATGCGCTGAGATGGAATTCAATATATTTCAGCATGACTACACAAAGGTTAGCAGGTTTTCCAAAACGTATTTCAGAGTTTTATTGATGTTTTAGATTTCCAGATTTATTCGACCGTGCCTTTGATTGTCAGCCAAGTCTCAAAGAATTTCATTCTGTAAAATGAAACGCATATTAAAATATATTCAATATTAAAAACAAATGTCAAATACCGAGTAGGTATCATAGTATGAAACGAGCCAGACGTGTAAAAAATTGATTGTGTATAAGTAATAAAAATGTTTGATAAAAAGATCGAGTTTTTAAATACACCCATTCAATTAAGTACCAAAAACTTTAGGCCTTCATTTGATTAGTAAATTAAATTTATTAGTATTTTTTTGTGATACATATCGTTGATAATCTAGTAAATGTGCCTGCCTTAATTTTATATCTTGTTTTTATCAAGCCTATAACGAAGGATCGATAGAAAAAAAGGATCTCCTAAGAGAATTTGTTTGGGTCTTTACATTTAATACATCGTAAACGACATACTTTATAAAACAATTTAATTATTAAGTTTTTTGTGAATGATTAATTATTTTTCTTTTAGTGCTTATTTAATTTATTTAACGTCTTCGTATCTTTGTAAATAACATCTATTTTCTTAGTGTCTCGTCTAAAATGACAAAATGGCGACAGAAGCGTTTAAGTCGCAAACCAATCTCGTTAATCCGGAGCACAGAAGTTGAACGAAGATTTCCTTTGCTGAAACCTTTTTCGTTACAATACCTCCTACTCTTTTCTCTCCCTGCTCACTTTACTACGCTGTTAGAGATGAGCTGGGTTTCAATAACTCTTCGATACTGAAACATCGCGTAGTAATCAAAGTGTTATCTATTGAAACATATACAATATTAATTTGATTTTAAAATCATCAAACTAGAAACAGAGGTAGATTGCAAGTTTTTCAAATGTATTTTTTGTTCGTCCCTAGGAGTTTAGAGCATTAAATTAAATTTAAATTAATAAGACGCAAAACTGGATTCACAATTAGTTGAGCAATTAAATGACTACCAATTCTCGTCAAATAGTGTTTTCGATATGGAATACTCATTTTTGGATATCACGTTGATATCCATTTACTCCAAAGTCGAAAAGTGTGTGATGAAAATCAAGAACACAGTGATAAAAAATTACCCTGTGACAAAACCACTAAACATCATCCTCTTAAAAAAGAACCCCGAAAATTAATAATTCGATAATTTCAAATATTAAGTTGGGAAAAGCTAGGTTAGGTTGAGTTGTAATTTTTATTATATTTCAGCGTTTTTAACTCTTATTGTTATTCATATTTTTATTTAGGGATATTGATATTTTAGTGGTTTTTGAATACGGCATTATTTTTCGGAGATTCTTATTTATTAAAAGTATTAATATTAGTATCGTTACTTAAACATCGCCGCATCCTTATTCGCTCGCTTTCCCGCCGCGAAATGTTCGCAACAGAATTACGAGACTTTAAGTGGATTTGATAGCGACCCATAGAGGTACTGGCTACCGACAGCCAGCGAACACTAATGGAATTCATTCACAGCTCTATGGTAGCTTTGCCTCCATATCCGGCGTTGGACGTTTTATTTTGGCGGGAAACCGTGTCTATGAGGATTTTAACGGCATTCCAATCTTAAAATTAATCATTCTCTTTTGAATTACTATTTTTAAGATAATTTGACAATATATACAGATTATCCGTTCTGATGCTGGAAAGGAGGGGACCGGCTAATCGAAAAATACGGATAATTTGAATTATATAGTATTCTCTCGATTATTCAGTGCGGGTAAGAAATTCTGAATTCCGCAGTTTATTTCAAATTTTCACTTTCTTCTATGTCCTAAATTACTTTTTCTACCATTTCTTCTATTTCCGGACATATCGCAGTGTGTGTAATGTGAATGTGGCCATACAAGTCTTAGGTTTTCTCGTTTTTTTAACTCTCGTGCCGTATTGCAATTGTGTGTCCACATCCTACATAGGGTTTTTTTTAAATCCACACCCGAACAATCGAGAGTACATTGTATATATTTATTATGAGATTTTATGTGTTATTCCTCTAATCAATTGGCATAAACAAGCCAAAATATTAAAATAATTGAAAACGCTTTCATCGCCATAGTGTGAAAATACCCACTCCAGAAATGAAGCAATGATGAATCTCCGCAATATAAATGATTATTTTGATAATTATTTTTCACAAAAATTAAGTATCTATCTCTGATTAAAAAACACAACTTCGTCTAGCAAAATTTTTTCTCACAATCTTCGAAAACAAATCTTTCGTACTTACCCCTCGACCGCATCTTTGTTAATATTTAAAATTAAAATATATAAAATACGTTACAAATTTCTCTACAAATGAATATTTTAAATTCATACACACTGGTAGTTTATTCTTATTCGTTTGTTAACTAACAAAATTATTTCTACACGGTCAATTTTCAGTGTATCGTAAAATCTTATTTTCTTTCAAAATTGTTACTGTGGGAAAATGGATTTGATGTTTTACTTATGTTCGGGTAAATATCATTCACGTCCCAAAAATGTTTTCACGTCAAACCGAGAGGTTTGCCTAATAATCTCTTAGCGGTGGCACTCAAAAAAGGTTGTATTGCAATGCCTTGCCTACGTGAAAACCATGAGGTGCGACCGTGAGAATTTCCCAAACTAGTATAGTTATATGTAGATGATGAATACAGGTTTTCCAGAAATAATGCCATCCCCCTCGAATCATTATTATCATTTCAAATTTATCTATTGAAAGTTTATCGTCTCTTATTATATTTATGCTATGGTATAAACTTTATGTTTATTTCATTTGAAGATATTTCAGTAAAACCATAGATTAAATATGAAACAAATTATCATATCAAATTGCAAATGTATTATTATATTAATACTTTTCGTAGCTTTGTGCTTAGTAAGAATTGCGAACTTCTTGGCAATTCTTCCTAAAAATCGCCACTGTCAAAAACTGAGAATTATCATCAATTTTTTGTTGTTGCCATTTTTATAACTAATCATGTTTTGATTTGAAATATTGGTAAGCTGAAATAAAGCATAATTGTCGTGTTACATCGTTTTCTCAAAAAAATATTTCAACAACCGGAAAGACGCTAATCGTACAGAAATAGTACAATCTTTTCAATTTTTATGTAATTTTCTAACTTGTTGATCAGACGTTTTTTGTTTCTATTTTCATCAATAGTTTTCTATAACTGCCTTCAAGTTTTGTTGCCAAGGCTACGTTTTTAAAGCAAGAAGAACATCCATTCCTGTCCATCCAAAAAATTGTTAAAGAAATAAAGTATTTATTTTAAATAAATTTAAATTATTATTTAATCATACATACCCTACACTACCGAATCTTTAAGTATTCACAGTTCAGAAGACAAAGTGTGATAATTTTCTTTGTTGTATTTTGGTAATTATCCAATCTGATATAACACTAGTTTTAACTACAAGCTTATACTTTTTAATTTCATTTTTGTTTAACGTAGACTCACAGACGTACTGCTACTATACCTTACCATATGATATAGTAAATATTAATTACGTGTCTTCCCATCTCTGTTAAACGCCGCTCTCTCTTTAAAATAGTATCACATGTAACTTAAAATAATAAGCGTATATAAATCTACTTGAAATAAAACAGCTGATATTATTAAAACACTTTATTATTTTTGAGTCTGTCAGTCCATACACGTTCGCATTTAGTGGCGTGTGGCATTGCTGTGCGGACGTGATGCCCTTCTAGTCTCTATGATGTGGCCAGAGGTTCGTAGGCGAAATTATCAAATATACATTAAGCAATTTATTTCAAAAAACATTAAATAGTACGGTAGATCCTAATCCAATCAAAAAATCATCAAGTTAATTATACTTCATCAAAGACCAATAACTACACTTACATTATGGAGTTATTTTTAAAACCTTACCAAGTTGCAGTATTTAGACACGACATTAAAAGTTAATTATCAAGGTATAAAACATTAGCTTAAATAACCGTATTTAAATAAATTTAAAACACGTATTTCTTGTTGTATGATACTGTATAGAATTTTTCGACAGCTTTATTAGGTGCTACAAAGTAAAGAAATTGCACCAGTTGAAAACGTTTTCACAGATTATGTATGAATAAATAAAATAGTATTTATATCAAATATCATCGTAATCTATTGATTGATGTACTGGTATATTTTTTTCTTTAACCTCTTTACGGTCACGCTATAGAGCGACCATTCAGCGACACAGTGACAGTTACTTGAATACTACTAAACTGTGTAGTATTACATTTACAGTAGGCACTCAAAACCGTTCAGAAATAACGGCGTTTATATTCGGCATAATATATCCAAGAAGTGATTCGCGCAGAACAATTCGGCGGATATATTCATCATGTGCACTGTGTTACGCACTATGCCTCGCGGATATATACGTCATAAGCACTAAAGAGGTTAATTAGTCTTCTTCGACACTACACAAATCTTTTATGTGATTATGAATAAGGTAGAAAGTGACAAGGTGCAATTAATTTGATTGATTTGTCTCCTCAATAGCGTGGAAGCTAGCTTGCGCGCCTTGCAATCCGGGGAATGCGGACTAGATTTCCACATCTGTCAGATTTTTAAAAAAATCCAAAAAAATGCGGAAACGGATGCCTAAAAAGTTGAGCAATTGTCTGACAAACAATTTTTGTGAAAAAATAATCTGTTGAGACATGCCTTCACATTGCGTATATCCATATAATATGTACTTCACTTTCCGAATGGATATCTTCATACTGTGTAGATCCATATGCCCCACTTTCAGAACGAACATCACATAAAAACATGACTGTATTTATAGTTTATTCTTGGTAACATCGGTGCTTATTTTAGTCATTTGATACAATATAAAAATGATCCTCTTATGTTATTAAAAAAGCCTAATCGTTTCACTTTCTCTCTTTCCTTTATAATTATAATATTTCTTTTATTATATAATATAATCTCAATACTTTTCAATTGTAAATTTGTGTAGCAAATAAGGGACGGATTTCTTTATAATTATACACAATGAAATATACTATATATAGGTACTTAAATTTATTTACCGTGATTTTAGTTTAAAGTAGAATATAAACTAATAAACTATTGTGGCCCACGGACCATATTTTGCGACTACTGATACAGAGAAAAAAAGCAGAAAGGAAACTGAGAAGTAGGAGAAGGTCGACATTTTCTGTGCGAAAGCTTTTCTTGGGGCAAAAAAGTGTTTTTTCCTCTGCCCGCATTCATTCAAGATTGATTGTGATTTCTGTTCAGAATGTTACACATTTCACATTTTCACGATAACACATTTTTCCCCCGTAATGGAAAAGCTGTGCCGAAATATTCAACATTTACATGAAATGGATTTTTTATACGCTAATACTTATTCCCTTCTAACGTCTGCGAAATGGGAATCTCGTAAAGTTGGGGATTTTCTTTCTCAAGTCTCATTGAGGAACTGTGTACATTTTGCGCTGTCGTATTTTTATTTTATTTATTTAGGACATGCGAACAAACATTAAAAGGAAATATATGTCACACATTACAACGTGTATTATATTATAGTTTTGTGTCGTGTTTACATATTACATATACGCGTATATCGAAGTGTATACGTCTTTAGAATTGGTACCGGGTACCCCGCATAATCAAAAAGATCTCACAAAATCAGTACCAATTTGTTTCACTAAAAAGACACAATCGTTTGATTTAAATCAGTTTTTCGTCATTGGATAGAACAAAAATTTATAATTTTTCTTTTCAATCTTTAAATGCGATTCAGGTGAACACACAGTTTGACATAGCATCTTTATTTTTTTACTTTTATATAAATATCATTGAAAATAAATGATTCGTAACTTTGGGATAATTTTAAATGCTTCTTAATATCCCTTCTATCTTCTTATATTATTCTTTGGCGTCATTCAGGTGGTTACGTTTGCCGTCTTATTTATCTCGTTGACACCAACCAATCGCCAAACATTTAATCTCGCACGTCACTGTTATAGAACTTTCAATATCTGTTATCATTGAAGAGTGTGTAGATAAAATATAATATTTTACCATTAAAGGAGGTTGTGTATGAAGATTGTCTGAGATACGCCGTCCAACTATGTCGTTTCGTCATCTGTACGTAAAACTTTATTATTTTTTTAACTTTTTGCTACACAAAAAAAGTTAATAAAGTAGACACACTATACAATAAAGACTAATCAATTTACAACTATTGAATATATGCCAAGTGATAAATTTGTTGCTCAGTGGTTATGTTGATAATAACGCGAGTTTTGAAACTGACGATCGTGTATCCAAATACCGTACGGGGCATATTTTATTTCAATTTAAAAATACAGAACTGAAATACTAATGAGTTGACCCATTGGCTGACAACTATTTCTTGTAAAAGTCAGTATATTGAGATAAATCTTATCATTGCGCAGGTGGAGGCAGATGGCTTGGAGTGGACATTGTTTAAAAATTAAAGTTAACTTGTAATATAATTTATTATTCAAACAATTCAAGTAGAATTCTACCAAGTAAAAACTAATACTTATTCGAAAAAGTGGATCACTAATTATTTTTAAAATACGTGTATATCTTAAATACCCTTACAGCATCGCTATACTCTAATGCGAAATATATACACGAGAACTTTCACACTATGGACGTGTGTAATAATAGGTTGGTTGTAGGCCATTCACATTCTATCAATTGGACGCATATCATGAAATTAAAACATCAGAGTTTTTAAAACTACGAGATTTGATCCTGATGCATAGTAATTCGCAAATGTTAGTTAAATTGAAAAATAGTAGATGAAAATGTATTGGACCAAACAAAAAACAAAAATAATGAAACAAACACTTACTTTTAATCGAATTTATTGAAAAGCTGCCATGAAATTTAAATGTATGATATATTTAACATATTTTTTGAAGTGTGAGAAAATTTACATAATTCAATAACTTGAATAACATCACGAGTAATTATAAAAATAATCAAATTAAATTCAAACGGTTCAAACAAGATTGCTTTAGCATCTTGAAATATAATTAAGTGAAATTCAAGTCGAAAATTTGTACGGTGTTTGTTTTACATCGAGCCTATTGTGTTTCATTCAAAATTAGTAGAAAGAGTCAGCCATAAATAAAATATTTTCGTTTTTAAAGTAAAATATTTTTTAAACAAACAGTTTTAATTTCTTACGTAATTGATATATAGATTGATTTTTTAATTACAATAATTTGATAGTCTCCCCGGTAGCGTAGTTGGTAGCGTGCGTGCCTAACGATCCGGGGAATGCGG
>JAGVSQ010009648.1:0-13463 GCA_022683975.1 Rhyacophila evoluta
CCGGGTTTCGCCTTTCGGCATCTTCAGGCTACATTATATGTGGGCGGTGAGCGATTTTTTATTTTGTAATTCCTTGTATCATAAGCACATTTTTGTAATAACACATATTTTCATAAACAGAGTCATACAGAAACTATACTCCTTGTATCTTTGTTTCCGTTTTACCACAGTGTGCTAATCGGTGAATCAAAACCATCGACTCTGCTTAATTCATCGAGAATTCTAAATGACAGTGAACTTGTAAAACAACCTTTAAAAGTAGGAAAAAGAAACGTTTTCCTTAAATTTGTGAATAGTGTGCACTTTTGAATTGTTCAGTACCGGAGGTCGCAAGTTTGGTTTAAGATCTGAAGTTCCATTAAATTAATGTGTACTTAAATGCAGGGTATGGATTGATAACCAATCTTCACATTGTAAAGATCCATCCATGCCTCAGAGTAAATAACATTTACCGGATCATCCATGAGAGCTGTAGTCTTGCCGAGGGATCGATAGTCCAGCATAGTGATGTTGTTGATGAGCTGCGCGGACACGGCATCGGCTCCCACCCCTGAACCCGATGAACTGGAATCCCCACCAGCACCGCCATCTGTGAATTTTTTGAATAAATTCAACTGGGGTATAAAATTTTTTCAGATGTAGATAAAATGATAAGATAAGATAATTACTATGTAAATAAAGAAAGAATTACTATTTTCATGTATATTCCAATAATTGGTGTGTATATATATATGAATTAGTTTATAAATTGCTTTCTGCATGAAAAATCGAAATTATATCAAGATAAATATTCATATTGTGTAGATGCACATTCTCCATATGTCTTGGATGTTGAGATTGAAATTTGGAAAGAGAAAAGATTAAGTATTTACCAGGTTCAAGAGGAAGACTCGGCGATGGTGGACGAGGAGATGGAGATCCGTCTGCGAGCAACGCTTCTTGCTGCTCCATCGTGTTGAGATATCACTGAATTACTGTAATATAAAGATATTATAATTGTATATTAACACAATAATATACTGATATATATGTATATTTAGATTAATAAATTATGATTATAAACTAATTCTGAAAATCTGATGTTTTCTGGGCAAATACAATTCCAATTAACATGTCTGAGTCCAAGTCTGAGTTAAAAAATAAACACCAAAATTTGAATTAATAATATATTCTACGATTAGGTCTAGTATGAGCTGCTTGACTCAAATCTACGTGACTACAGAGCTAGAGAGGTCACCTTTCCATGTCATATAAACATGGAATGTTACTTGACTGCAATGCAAATACGAAGTAGTGTAATTAGCTTAAATTATTTTGAGAAATATTAAACAGTAACAATTTTAGAAAAATAATAGTACATGTTTACATATATTTATTGGAATTCATTTATGATATTATAATTAAAATGAATCTAAAGAATAACGTCACTTCATTTTATTTCGTATTAGTCAGATTCAATGAGATTAAATGAACCAATTTTCTCAATTGATGAAATATCGTGTTAACTGATCACTTACATTTGGTATGTAACTAATATTGTGAGTAATAAATTATGAAAACAGCGCTCTGTCAATGTTATTTAAGAAAAAATATGAGATATGTCAAATAATACCTTCAACTTGTAAGAATCTGCGACTTGATGAATTTTTTGTCTATGCGATTTTCATTCGTGAAAAACACGCTGTCAAAGTACGTGCCTAATAATTTTCAGGAATAGAATACAATAGTCTATTTTCTTAAAAGTGAGTCATGACTGTATATGAAAAGGTAAAAAATACCGCTTTATATTCCATTTTTTCATACAAGAAAAACAAACAAATAGTTAGAATATCAAACACTATTTAAAGTGAATTCTAAATTGTATTAAGTTTATTGTAATACGATGATTTTATAATACTATTTCAATGAATTGCCGCTCTTTATGTGTTGATCGGTCTTTTCTCTCTAGAAACAGCTGCCTTCTCTTTTTATCTTGTAATTTAATATACCGTCCATTCGTTCTCTCTTTCATCTGAAATAGGTGAAGCTTTTTCTAATGTTGAACACCAACATAACAATAAATAAATTAAATTTAGGTCAAACCATCAACTAAAAACAGATATTAATTATGATGCATTCAATATATTAGATAGTTCTATGTAATAAATAAAAATTAATAATAGTACATCAAATATCGCTCTTCGTATTTTCAATTTAAAAATTAAATTTAAAATGTACACTAAGAAGTAAACTATTAAACAAAAGTTTTTCATATAAAAATCTACATATCGAGGATTCATTTATTAAATACCACGTATAAAAAGCCAGAAGTAATAATACAAATTCGTTATAAAAAGGTTATATTGTCCATTTCTTATTTAAAGTTGCACAGCATGACTGTCAAATAAGAGCGCCAATGTATGAATGGCCGATGTAGGCCGAAAGCTTTATTCTCTTATTTCGTAAAATCTATAACGTTTTATATGTGTTTACATACTTTCGTTTTAAAATAGTTGAATTTAATAATATCGTAGATTCAAAACATTCGGTCGGTTAGTTAAAATGATACTGTTAATTTCGGGTAAAGTAACATTTCTAGTCTGAAAAAATATATGTTTCTATACTGATATTTTCAAAACTAAATAATATTATCTATATAGACATGGCAATATTACCATTATCGTCGATATTTAAATATATACATTAGAATATTATTTTAGTATAAAGAAAGAAATAATCAAATTAACACTTTTTTTATTTCAGATGATTTTTCATGTTTGACGTTTTCCGTTGTGAATATAATATGTACTCATAAAATATTGTATCATACATCATTATACCTGAAGTATTTATTTGCTCTATGTTCTTGATGCCTTTATATTTTATTGAATATTGTTATAAATATTTTACGTGTAAGCCAACACCTTTCACATTGATTGATAACCCCTTAACGAGTGCATCTTACCAATTATATCAAAATATAATATCCTTTATCCACCTCCATTAATTATTGTTACTAATTGATTGACAGATGGCGTGTTTTTCAAATGTTTAATTATTTGCATATGTCACTTTGACGTATTAAAATATCGTCGTATTACTGGTATGACATTGTAATCTATTAATAAATTGTTGAATTCAAAAAGTGCACATGCACGTTATTATGACAGCTAATTGACTGAAGTTTGTGGACAGAGTGTTACCAATAGTTTGCTCAAATTCCGGCATACTAAAAAATATTAAAAGCAATTTGTTTTTATTCTGAAATATGAAAAATACTGAATTTCGATGTACAGACATTTGGTAGAAAAAATACTGGTTATTTCATAAAATAAATATCATTTACCATATATCAATCCGCTCAATATTAAATTTATACGACGCAAATATATTTTGCATTGAAGCAACTGTTTATGTTTTGTAGTGTTGGTAGACCTGACGTCGGTGTCTAAAATGAGCGGGAAAAGATCTGAAAAGAACTCGTGCGTTAACACAACATGTAACATATTTTAGGGTACCGGTTCTTAGACCTTTTCAAGGCTGTGGCCCCCTTTTGGGTTAAAAAATCCATGTTCCCTGCTTATTTTCAGGTCGCACCCTGCCTTAAAATTGATCATTTGTACAATTTTTTTGTTTATAATTTTTTTTTTCGTACATTGTATGTCGCGTAATGTATACTGTCTTTTTTTGGTTTGAACATCCTTCGAAGGTCTCTGTGCCCCCCTGAGCAGCCATATGTATCCGGCTTAGGATCATTTTTTAGGGTATAATTATATGCCTATGTTAGTTCGTAGTATTCGTTGTTTCTTAGATATTGGCATGAAAATTTTTTAACGTTGAATTGGGCCATGACACAAATAAAGTTGAAAATCACTGGGCTAGGATATATCTATTAACATCCAGAAACTTTTTGTAGCTATGTTTTTTTTATTAGTATATGGCCGTCTATAGCATTTGAAGCTGTAAACAATAACGTAAATATTCAAAATAAAACAACGGTAAATAAAAACTTTGTTTACCAACAAAAACGTACATAGAAAACCTTGAAATTATTTATTTTTCGGAGAAACTCTAAAAAATGTGTGCAAAATATTTACTTGTTCTGTATTGTGTACTTCACCATCGACATTGATTAAAATTTCAGCTTAAATTGATACTTTTAAGTCAATTAATTACTCACATCAATTAGTAGAGTATAAAAATGAATGACACATATTTTTCTGAGAATTTTCAGATCGAGGGGTTTTTTTTTTAATAATTTGTCTAGACATTTGGTGGTTTATCTGAAATAATACAGTTACGTTATCTGTGTCAATAACTCCATAATATGAAGATGTCATACAAACAATGACGAAATTTCACAAAAAGAGATTTGAATGAAGACAGGTTATATACAAATATGTTATTTTTTGTATGTAATATGTCCGCTCCAAAAGTGCAGCACATAGATTTCCATGTAAAAATGCCGGGTTCAGAAATATATGATCATAATGTATTCCACAATGTAAGAGAATTATTCTTATATATATTATATATCGACTGTAAAAAGACGTAACCCACACATAGCAAACTTTACAGAGGATAAAAAACGTTCATTGAATGATTTTGGGCCAACGTCAAACTACGTAGACACAATTTTAAAGTGCTAGATGACTAAAACCGGTGTTTTATTTACCAAATCTGATACTAATCTAATGACTTATCTAAGAAAAACTAGTATAGTTGATGTGGTTTGATTGATTTCCTGGTCACAAATTTCACCAGCACTCTTTTTATGAAACTTAAAACGTAAATTTAGATACTAATTCGACATTTGCAGCTTCGTTCATTTTGATATAACGTGCATTAAGCTGCATACATCTTGATGATAGTAAAAATGGTATTTTGAAAAAATTGAAAAATTCTTAAGTCGATATCATTAAAAAAAACTTGGTTTCCTATCGCCTATTATTAGTACGGCAATACACTTGACATACTACAAAACACAATGCCCAGTTGTCCAAATAATATAACATTATATTATTGATAAGTCTATTTTTAATTGCATCACAATTCATCCATTATTTTACAACTGTGGTTTACCACGCAATCGATCACGCCCAGTTTCCAAATACGTCATCCTAGATGAACAGAACGCCTTCGTTCCACTGAATATCTCATTCAGCGAACACGAGGTTATGGCACTTATCTCCAGGGACAGAGCATAAGAAATCCCGAAACTTGTGAGTTATTTAAAAAAGCATACACAGCTGCGAGACTAGAGCCTGAAACTTCTGGGACCTCTACTGAATTAATTCTATAAACAAGATAAGATCGAGCTGCTTTTATTTCAAATGCTGAACTAATCTGCCAGTTATCATGCCCATGCAGAGGAAAATTGTGATATTTAACGAGATTGTCTCGTTTATTGATATCTTCCACCCGAGTGCGATGAGTTTTGATGGAAGCTTTTGTAGACATTTTTAGAATAAGATCCATCTATTTTCTTGGTAGACTCTCTTTCCTTTATTATTAATCTCTTTTAATTTTTCCTTTTAACGTTATTTCCCCAAAATTATACCAAAAAGTTATTTTTGTAATATATGCCATTCATAGGGCTTTAACATTGAATCTTCAATATTAGCAAGAAATTTTACAGCTATTTTACAACCAAAATTCTAGAAGTTGCCCACTAATTGATGTAAATACGGATAGCAATTGATGAAGTCAGCAAAATTGCCTCGATATTTTAAGATTTTTAATTTTTAGAATACCATCTGTCTTAGTCTCCCAAACTGTCTTGTCCCGGTAGCGTAGAGATTAGCGTATACGCTTACAATCCGTGGAATGCGAGCTCAATTCCAATTCCAAAAATGCAGGACCCAATGTGTTCGACAAATAATTCTCGTGAAAAATAATCTGCCATGACGTCTTCACATTGGGGAGATCCCTATACTTCAAATTCATTAAGATATTTGCATATTGTGTAGATACATATGCTCCACTTTGAGATCTAATATGGTATAAAAAATATTTTGATTTTTTTCAACTTTCCTTTCATGTATTCTTCCTTTGTCCTCATTTTTGTTTAATTTGTTTTTTTTAATGACTGATTAATTCTATTGTGTTATTTTGTACGCCATATTGGAAATGTCTTTAAACGTGAAATGTTCTTATATTACATAAATAAATACGATATTATAAAATGGTTATAAAATAAACATAATTGTTTACAATAATATAACATGGCGCTACTGTAGTTTGTGTTGCTATCAGTAATAAGTTTTAGTTTATAATTTCAAGACGACGTACTTCACTCTCATTAATGATATAAATTAATCGTATAATAATAATAAAAAAATACCAACTTAGCTGATATTGTGGAAAATAAATGATCGATTAAAGGGGTCATAGGGCCGGGATTGTTTTCGATTTTTCTCTACTTTTAACCGGTTGATAACTCAACACATTTCTTGCTGATGATAAGCATTGCGGTATTTTTACAATAATAACCAGAACCGAATTTTGAGCTATGTTATTTGGCGCCCTGATCAAAATATATTTTATTACACAAATAGGATGGTGATCAATTCATATATCGGTAATCGATTTTGATTATGTCTATCGTATTTTAAAACAGACATAGTTTATATTTTCGTCGTGTTCGTAATTGTGTAAGAAATGAAATGGTTTCAAAAAAATTCACACAAATAAAAGAATATATGGCAGTCAAATACAGTCGAATCTCGCAATAACGAATAATGAAATAAGAAAATTTCCAGCTTAACAAGCATATCATGGCAGACCAGAAAAAAGGGTACCCCTATTTTATATTTCTTTATAACGAAATTTCATAATAACGAAACAAAACGGGTGGTCATACGAGTTTTATTATAACGAATATTGGCTGTATATTTCATTTGTTTGTTTAACGTGTTGATAACATTGCAGTATACAAATTTAATGCATCAACAATAAGAGTATACAAAGACATTATACACAAGCAATATATATAATATGCAAGTGACAGAAAATTAAACTAAAGAGAGAATTTAAAAAAGAATGTTGGCCTTATAAAAAAGTTAGACCGACCTCGTTCCGGAAATTTATAAAACATCATCCACCTGAACTCACTTTTACTTCGGTGGAAGATATAAATACCTAAGACAAATTCGTGAAATGGGCCATACCTCTCTGTATTAGCATCACTATCATAAGCAGTGGTGAAATGAGGCCTGGGTAGGTCAGGGCGCTGCCCTGACACTTTTAAACTTAATTTTCAAACAATATAACAATTTTTTTGATGTTAATTGTTTGTAACAAGAATATGATATATTTTTTTAATATATCGAAATAAATGAGGATGGATTAAAATTATACACCGCCCTGATACTTTTTATTTGGGTGTAAACCACTGATCATACGACAGAATCTCCAGAATTTGTGGCGAATATCTGTTCTCAAAGTTCAGTATACGCTTGCGCTTAACCGTCGTTATGTTCTACGACTCAAGCCACAAAGCAACACTACCAAACTACATAATTGAACAGACAGCGTTTGGTTCTTTACTTTATATAGATTTGATATGATTTTGCCAATCAAAGGTCTCGGGAGCTCGACGCCTCACTCGATTACCTCAATCGCCATACCCACAGTGCGGCTCTGGCAATAAACGATATTTAATCGTATTATAAAGTATGACTATCGGTTTTATCTATGCTCTCATTGTTTATAATTATACATTTATGAGATAACAATCCCACTCTTCACTTTCTGCTCAATTAATTGTTTAACTATTCGCAAACTTCCTATTCGATTTGGTTCATTACTAAAAACAGTGGGTTAGACATTTTTAATCATATGGTGACGACTTAATGTTACGGCTTTGATGAATTGATTAGTTGGCGGATATGATCATTATGGAATCTAATATTACCACTCATTAAATAATTTACTAATTAAATTACGATGTATATTTATTTATTATTAATAATAACTTATGTGAATAGCATGATGAAAATTTCGACAACACTCCCGCTTTCATAATATATCTAGCCTACCAATAATAATGCCATTATGAATGGAGTTAACTGTATTTAAACGGACATAATTCAAGTACTGATATCTTCCATCAAGCGAATGGATTTAGATAGATTATATCGTCGTATTACTGGCAAAAGACGTTAAAGTAAAAAAGTGAGTTTTTAAATAATCGAGTTTTAATGTTTGAGTCTCTCTGTATAAATAGATTTTACGACAATTTTTTAAATAATAATCATTATACATTAAGAAATTGTCTTAAAATCTATTTAATAGAGAGCCTCAAGTATTAAAACTTGATTATTTCAAAACTCATTCCACTTCACTTGGCATGTGCGCGGTTGTCTATGCGTGCACTTGTCATGTGAGCAGCCGTCATGCGTGCAGTTGTCATGGAACCATATTAAATATGTTATGTTATTGATGTATTTTAAAGGTAATTTAATTTTTATAAGATATTTTAAATGGCTGGAATTCTCTTAATATAATATTTTATGTTCTTTTTTATAACATGTTCGCTCCCAACCTAGAGCATATGTATCTACACAATGTGAAGATATCCACCCCGAAAGAGAAGTATATAGATCTCCGTAATGTGAAGACGTCTTGACAGATTATTTTTTACGAGAATTGTTTGTCAGACAATTACTCAACCCAATGAGCATCCAGTCCTGCATTTTCAGATTTTCTAAAAATCCGACAGATGGGGATTTGGACCCGCATTCCCCGGATTGCTAGGAGGGCACGCTACCAACTAAGCTACCGGGGAGACTATAATATATTAAATAAATAAATGTAAAATCATGTTGCAAGATTTCACAGCACTCAAAATGTAACCACCTTTATAAACAACTAATATTGCTACATAATGAATAGCAATCTCGAGCAGGTTTCCGCAACATTAAATTGATATACTACCCCTGACTTCCACGTGGCTTTGTCTGAAAGGCAATACATTGTTTTGTATAATTCGCAGCAAAGCAAACTATATACAACATTTTCCTGTTTTTTTTTTTGCTAATGACAAATGACATAGCTTAAAAAGTCACTGAACATCTATCATTTGAGTTACTAATAAACAACACAAATACAATGTCAACGAGGTGGCGGATATGACGTTGATAAAAATGCATTCACCTTATTTTTAATGAGAGAAATTTATTGATAAAAAATTTACTTTCGTCTAAAAATATTTACAATTAGAAAGGACATAATATCTTCAATCACCAAAATGGCCTTCTTTGAAGTTTGAACTCTTCAAGGATTTATTTTTAGACAATTTAATGTCGCCACTATTAACAGAATTTATTAATATTAAATATTGTTAATATTACTAGACAACTCAAGGTCTAGATATCTAGAAAAATATTTATCATATTATTACTGACATAGATTGAAACGCGTATTTTAGCAAAATTGTTAACATTTAGAGGGCAACAAAACTTGAGATGGACAGGTTATGTTGGAAGAATATAGCTTTTAATAATGTATACTGGAATCCCAATAAGTTATCGGCTTTTGTGCCGTACGTTGCGTGTTATAGGAAAAAAACGAGAATGTTTAAGAAAGGCTGGATATAACTAAATGTAAAGAAAGAATTCAAGGTATAAGTACCCGGATGATAGCTGTAAAGTTAATCATAAATCTGAATAGCACGCGAAGAAAGAATAAGAAAATTTATCATTTAATTTAAGTCTTTGGATAATTAATCCTTTTATAAAAACAACGGAGATATGCATAGTTAAACTATTTAAATAACACAATTCTTAACTAACCATATTAAATTTAAAGCTTTTTCCAAATACTTTTTTACTTTAAAATCAAAGATAGCCTGCCCACTGTGTGTTTTTTTAATCAGTGGGATTCCGTCGTCTTGGCAGACCATTTTATCAAATATTAAAAGTCAAGTAACATAAAATTAGTGTGAGAAATGCAGAAATAAAAAATTAACAAACGATACGAAATTTCCAGGCGGATATGCTGATCTAACCGATTTGAATACTCCCTCCCTACCACTCTGAGACGTTAGCTATCATTCATTCGTCATCCAGCGTCCTGGAAGACTGGCGGGTACCATACAAAGGACGTACTGGGCGGAACTAAGGGATGGTGCCATGAGCAGGAAGGCTACAAGACGACTGTTGGTCGAAAGAGATATGCTTCGGATATGCCGGAAGAAAATATTGGCTTGGGAGATGTTGTTTGGATGGTTTCTGTCTCGATGGTGTTGACAATAATATTATGTTCGGTAAGGATTTATTAAATACAATGTTGTTGATGTTATGTTATGATGTAATGAAAAACACACTGTGGTATAATCTGACAAAATAAAAAAGATGAAACTGTAAAACAAATTATTTATAATGTAATAGGTTACTTTCGTTATTCCGAATAATAATCACAATGTTTTACTAGTGTAACAGCTTCGCGTATTACATAAGAGTTTAAAAAAATACACCGTTCATTATCTTATCAAATAAATAAAAGAGATATGGGGCAACCAAAATTTTCCAGTTATTAATTATCAATTTATAGAGAGTTTAAAAAGTTAATATACTGCAATATTTAAATTATTTATAAAAATAGTTTTATATTTGAAATGTTTCAAAAAGACTGATCTACTTGTTGAAGCCTAAATGTTTAAAATATTGATGCCAAATACCTTATTAGTCCGAATATAACGCAACCTATATATTTGGAGAATATCAAACGAAAATTTCATATATAAAACAACAATTAATTAGGTACATTGTTTTATAAAATATATTTTTTTATCTCTGAAATTCCGCCGTCGTCGTAGACTATTTTATCATGTATTAAAA
This sequence comes from Rhyacophila evoluta, assembly GCA_022683975.1. Lineage (NCBI taxonomy): Eukaryota > Metazoa > Arthropoda > Insecta > Trichoptera > Rhyacophilidae > Rhyacophila > Rhyacophila evoluta. The sequence continues at coordinate 10,821 of JAGVSQ010009648.1, forward strand.
GTGAAGTAACATAAAATGAGTGCAAAAAATACAAAAATAAAAAAGAAACAAAAGATACGACATTTCCAGGCAGGTATACTTTACACGCTTGAATGATTACTACTCGATGCATCATTTTATTCCCATAACATGTTATCTTCACTTCTATCTAGATCGATGGAAATGAAACATTTCTAAAACCATTTTTCAATGGTTTCTGCCAGGCGGTTATGATCTATCCTCTAAGACTGGAATTGATGGTTTCTTTATATTCCCTGTAGTGGTCAGAGAATGATTTCCAGCTAAGAACCAATTGCTGTACACCTTTCGTAAATTGTTTTTGAATGATTTATTGACAACTTCATCTAAAACTTGCAACTGTGAAGTAATTCCTTCAAAGATTCAATTTTATAATAAAGTGTGTGTGTATTAGGCGATGAGGTTTGGCTGAATGCGTAGCTAGTGCGAACTCTAGTACATCTGGACACGGCCTAAACTCTGAGTATAACGCAAATTTTCTTTTAGTTTTATTTATATTTTTTGCCATATCCGCTCCTTATTAGAGCATAGTGCAAGTGCAAGTAGCAAGTGAGGCCTCTAGGATTCGCATTCTTTCAGATCAAGCCGGGGTCCTTTAATTCCGCTAAGTATATCCTGTAGATAGTGCTCAACGATCTTCCAGGCCACCAGAATCCCACTAGTCGTAAAATGAGACAACCAGGATCTAGGCCCTCCGGAGGCTGCATAACTTTTAGTGCAACAAAAGGCTGCCATGCCAGCTTCTTTATCTCCAAGTTCCTTACGAAGTCAGACCAGTTCACCCTCATTATCCGACGTAAACATCTGTTCTCAAAGCTTCTTCTAAGGTTCTTCTAAGCATTTGTTAGGTGACAAGATTATTAATATATCTACTGTACTTATATAATAATGCAAATATATTTTTTTTGTTTTAAATCAGCGTTGGGTGTTAGGTTAGGTGACCAGGCGTCCGTCTGCTGCCATAATTTTATAAACATACCGATACGGATTTAATTTTTGCTGATAACTCGTACGCACGACATATTTTTTTCGCACTGACGCAATATATATGTTAATAAAATAAAAATCACAAATAATACTGCAAAAAGTTTTGTTTAAATATTTAGAAGTGCTAAAATATGATATCTCAAACTTTGACATACAAGTACACACAAAGATGGAAATGTTTCATCGGAGACGTTTTCAAATTTATAAATATATTATTTAAATTCGTCGGATAGAGGTGAAATGGTTTGACTTTCCCGATTAAAATAACGAACTATTAAAATTAAGAAGTGTGCTGTGTGCATTAAAAATAAAACATCAAAGTAACTCAAAGAATAATCTCTATTTCAACATTATACGAAAGTAGTTTAGCAGAAGACGTCCAAGCCACACATTGAAATTTTTCATTTTATTTCATGAATGCTTCGAAAACATTACAATGTTACCATGACAATCAGAAACATACACCTAGAACAAGTAATTACAGTTTTTTTCTAGTCCGCATACTAATAATTTACAAAAAATAATAGCTACTAATAGTCCATGTAGTTCAAACGTTTTCGGCTTTGAAGTTTTTATAAAAGATTACCCAAGTAAATTATTTTTTTAACCATACTTATTCTAAATTATAAGTATTATCATAAGGCCACTTTATTATGATTTTTCAATAAATTTACGTATTTATTATTGAATTGTATTGTATCGAAAAATTGTTTTATTTATAAACAAAAAATATACTAAATATAACCAATTCCAAGATTTTATGGGCAAAGACTAATATAAAAATACAAACACAAAACGATCAAAATTTTAATTAGCATCCACAAAACATTCAATAACTTTTAGAGAAGTGCGTTTTTCAATAATCTAAATATCAGAAAATATGTAATACATGCTATGTAAGTGTTTAAATGTCTTAATAATATAAAATTCATACTAAATGTCACTTTATTTCTTTAAAATTTCAATCGTGTTTTACTCTTGTTTGTTACTATGTGACTTAGACGTCTTCTGCTTAACTACATCCATATAGTCATTAAACGTAACCATGAAAAATACATGCACAAATTGCTGTCGCTGCTTGCTCGTTATTAAGAACTCTCAACCACCAAGGAATTAAACGAATTTGGAAAGTAAACATTAAAATTACAAAAAAACTTAAAGGACCACTGGAAACGTTGTATATCCTACTTTTAATGCACTTATAAACCTTGACCGTGTGCCAAAACAAAAATCTACGTAAATGTGTGACCTATTTTTTTTTTAATTTTAAATTTAAGGAACGTCACTGTTTATTTATATCATACATAGTAAAATAATAAAAAATATTTAGTAAAACATATTTTAATGTTTTAAGCGACTTCATTGATAAATGTTTGACGTTGGACAAAAAGTGTAATGGAATATTTTCTTCGATAAACAATACATACGAATGTTTGCAATTTATTTTTTGATAAACAAAAAAAAAATGCGAACATTTTCGTTGTTTGTTGATAACTGATTCCATAACGTCAAGCCGGACAGAAATTCTCAAATATTTTCAAGGAGGCACACCATAATTAAAACACAATAATTTTATCATAAACATGATTCTGAATTATTTAAAACTGGTAAACTTCCATATGTGAGATCACTGTTAGC
>JAGVSQ010009649.1:0-13463 GCA_022683975.1 Rhyacophila evoluta
ACTATGTATTTATGTCACTGACCACTCAAAATTGTAATTATGGCATGTTAGGGCTACTAATACCTTTGTTGTTCGAAAATATATGTTCCGCCCGTTCCAGGGCGCAGCATATATTTCAAGGACGTATTTATATGTCCTACCCGTACCTGATATTATTTACATTTGACGTATTTATACGTCCCGCTCGGTTAACAGGTTAAGAATAACATCATCCAAATATACTCGTACATATTCAAATGCGGTTATAATTTTTTTTTATAAGAATTGGATTTCAGCCAATTCATCTAATTTAGCGAAAAATACAGTAGAAAAATATCGAATTGATGAAAATTTCATCGTTATGATTGGTCACTATTGAGATTTAACATCAATCATCGAAGCAATGAGGATACTAGTGTTTTTATATTTACTATGAAGCTACACTATTGGAATAATTTATGCATTACTCACTCCTGGCCAGACATGTGTTGTGACTACGCTGACCACTGTTTCTTCCGGTGATTTGTTTCCAATCCAATACTGCCTGCTTCTAGCAAAACATTTAATCATTCATCAAAAAAAATTAAATAATCTAAGAAAAATGTTATCTTTCTAATCAGAAAATTGAGATATATCAAAACAACCATTTTGTTACATTACGTTCCAGCCCATCTCATGATCATTAAATTAAGAATTATGACTAATCACTAATTTATTATTGGGTTGTTGAGCTAATAGATGATAAAGCAACCACAGCAACAGTTCCAACCATTCACATCCCTCAAATACCCAAATAATAAGAGTATGATCCAGATATATGAGATAATATGAGAACTAGACAATCTAAATAATTATATAAAATATACAAAATGTATATTATAAAAATAATTGAAGGAACACATGATGTTCCTAAATCGTGTGTACCTGTAAATGGGGCCACAGTTAGGACATCGCAGTTCGTAACCGTTCCATGCCGAGCGTGCCATTTCCATCCAAGAGGACTGTGTTGACGCCACAGATACTTCTTTCACCTATTATAAGCATACCAAATTTTATTATATCGAGTCTAATGACAATTATTCAAGATGTGAACCATCACAGATTACTGACTGACAATCAATGCTCGTGAAAAAAATATGAGTCAACATAATTCCACACATTCCATTTCTGGAGTGGTCATCTTCACACTGTTTTGATCCATATGCTCTGATTTCGAAGCAGACATGGTAAATAAAAAAAAGTATTTAGTATACACAGTATACTGGGTCAAAGAAGTTGACTTCTAATAGAGCTAAAGTGTGCTAATTTGCAATATTTGCTTGCTGTTTGTTACATATAAAATGTAAATTTTGAACAAACCTAGAAAAAAGAGCTTGATAGACTCTTAAAGACTCTTCTAGACAGATAAAAGAAAATAGCTGATAATAAATATTGAATTTACCTTTTGCTGACATATCCGGCACACTAATACTTTATTTTCGTATTGATGTTGATACCTGAAAATAAAAAGTAAGTTGATGACACCAGAACATCAGAACTCAAAAAATCCATTAGTAAGCAAATTATAAATCATCAACACACCTGCATTTATTTTCTGTACTGTGTTTGAGATCGTCTTTCTGATGTCCCATTGACATCGTGCACCTGTAAGATAAATTTCAAAAAATTTAAGTAAATTCGTCTTGATAAATATTATTGAAAATGAGAAAAAAATATTAACCATGGTGAATTACCATATTTTTTGATATATATGACGAAACATACTTTATTGAGCCAAAAATAAGAAATAAATATTTTAAACATATAACAGAAAGCAGTTGTTACTTTTTTATAACCTATATAAGGCTGAAATACGTAATTTTTTTAAGTAATAATATAGAGAAAATCATACTTCGCCTGACACGCTTTGCAGGCAACATCGCATGTTAGCCCGCCACGAAATCGCTCTGTCAGCTGGACCAGAGAAGTTAATACGACTCCCGGATTTCTTGCAGCTCTATAAAAAGTTTAAAAAATTAAAGTAAAACAACTATAGATATTTTTTCTACATAAAGAATTGATAACGGAACCTCAGTTTAGGAACATTATTTCGTTCCACAAAACTGTCCGTAAGCAAAAATTATATTCACAAACGAAAAACTTTTTTGTTTGTCATTCATAAACTAGGGTTCTATTATGCATTATGACAATTGATTAGTAATAACTTTTCAATTTATTGTAAGGCATTTCGTGCGTAATGCACACCCTTGCCGGGGGCAAATTATATTTACCTGACAGCCGTGTTTTCTAGGTGATGAAAAAGAACGTTGGGAAGGGGAGACGAGACAGGCAACAGAGACACTGCAGGAATCGTAGCCACATAGTAGAGTGCTCCTAATCCTTCCGTGTTGAGGCCCATTGACTTAAGCTTCATGGTGATTTGTTCTTCGGGAGTTTCACCAAGTTTATCTATAATGCAAATAAAACAAAAAAGATAGAATTTCAGACCGTTTGGTTATCTTTTGGACGTTCAAGCAATCGCAGGCCTTCTTGATGTGAATATTCTTTTCTTGTTGAAACAAACCCAAATACATTAATTTTAATATTAATTCAAATTTTAATACTTAACACATAACAGTTACTTTAGGCGGTATTACTGCCTAGCGAGATATCTTTTAACTAACAATATTTCAGATTTTCTTGTATTTTTCTAAATAATATCTCTCTAAACAAACAGTAAAAAAAAACAACCTTGTGGGACTTAAGAAATCAGTCAATTTGAAGAAGAGACAGTGTTAGATGTTTACTTAAGAGGTGATGACGGATGTATGATCCATACCATATTTATTTTATTCTGCCACTTCCTTTACGAGTATACCGTTGCAATCCTAGTATCTGTTGTAAGCATGTATGTATTTGCAAAATTTCTTTTAAATTTAAGATGGCATAATTTGCTACAAAAAACTGTACTAGCAAAATTTTAGCTGCTCAGAAAATGATGCATTAAAAACAAATAATAAGTAGTGTCAATCAAAATTTTTTGTGTAACATTTAACATAATTATGCTTATAATTGAATCTGTAAGTGGGCATTTACTGGTGGCGAGTGGTGCAGTATGGCGAGGCTCATGGCTGATGATGATGGCGGGTCCTCGGCTACTTACGGGACCTCCGGACTCCACACGTCGGCCCCCTTCTTGCAACACTCTCTAAATATAAAACATAATGTCATGACTAATTATTTTGATGCTTTCCAAAGAGTCAACATTTTCCACTATTATCTTAATTTGAAATTTGAAAAACACTATTGACCAAATTTTTCATTCTCAAGAAATCATCATTAAAAAAATCATTATTTTCCAGCATTTATTCAATCTATTGAAATGAATTTGTTGAACAATGGTTTCATGAAAAACGATATTTAGAATATTAAATGTGTTCTTATCTATGTGGCATTGAATATTATTTGTTTTAATATTATATACCTGAAAGTGTTGAGTGTACGCCTCAGATGCCTGGCCTAGAAATTTGAAAAGGTCAGTGGGCAGGCGCTCGGCACGGGTACGGTAAATGGCAACATCTGATACAGCTAACACCTGGCATAAAACAATTTTAAATTATCACACTGAAACTGTAAACAAATGTGTTAAATAAAACCATGTGCACAGATTATGCATCACACACTCTTTATCAGGTGAATAAAAATTATTACAATTTTTTGCCAATGCATACCTGTACATCGTTCATGCACATACAACTTGCAGATGTCAAAACCTAGACCCATAAAAGAATAAGAAATGATAATCATTTAAAAACTTATGTCATTATCAAGTGACGCTTCTGTGCGAAATTAAATATAATATTCAAAGTTATAATAGTCCTGATAAACTGACAATAGGCTTCGATTTTTGCCCAGTCATCATCTTTTCTGGATGATTTTATTACAATGTTTCAAATATTTGCTAAATTTACATACTTAGCAAGTCTAGAATCTTTCATGTTTTAGAATCTTTATTTTTCTCTATAATTTGGTAAAATAAATGATGGATAATTTTTTATAGCGTAATAAAACATCGAGAATATTCTGAGTGAAATAAAAATAGGTCTTAGGGCAGGTATATGAATATTTTTGATGGATATGGTACACAAAGAAAAAGATATTGTAATAGGGGAGATTACCTTTAGAAGAAGAGTAGGTGGAGATTTAGGGTGATGTAATGCGGGTGTATCAAGGCAGAGAAGACACCTGGCCGGATGCCATGCTGCCCAAACGCCTCTGGTTCCTTCCTCGGCTCCACTGCTGGTTTTGAACACTTCATGGCCACGGAACAAAACCTGACAAATCAGTTACATTCTTATTACAGTTTAATGATATTAACATTGCAGTAGTAACTGAAGCATACTATAAAATTGATTTATTATTTGTTCAAATTCTAATGTACAACAAATGAATATTGAATTATAATTGTTTTTTCCAATAGTTATTTTAGTTATTACATCATTATCAAGATTATAGCTAAGCTTATAAGAGGTAAAACGCTTAGCATTTGAGGTCCGTAACTACAATACGTAGATATTTAAAATGCAGGACATAAATACACAGGTTGATTGATGAACTGACAATTATCGTAAAAAACAATCTATCAAAATAAGTCTTCATATTGTGGAGATTCACATTTCGAATAGACATGGTTAAAAAGAATGAAAATGACTTCAGAAGACAAATAGATTAAAACGGTTTTGAAGCTGCTGTAATATGAAAATATTTTAAGAGAGCTGTGCGGAGCTAATGAATATGTGTGTATAAATTGTTACAACTTACATGATTCATAGTGTATGATTTTCCATCGCCGGAATTCCCAAATATGGAGACAACTTTGAGCTTGCAATCGATAGGGCAATCGAGAAGATGAGTAAATTCTTCCAAACTGGAGACCTTCAAATTTTCATCCCCATCTATCAGCACAAAACTTTCACCTCTAGTATGCAGCGGCAGAGACTGAAATGGCGCTTCTAGCTTCACTTCAGACAAGTCTTTAAGCATCCGAGGCCTCAGATCGTGCATTAAGTCATTGTCTTCAATCATGGACAATGATAGAGCATCTATAGGCTGCATTATTGCCGAAAAGCTTGAATCGGATCCGGAACTATTGTTGTTCACAAAATTTTTATTCATGATTACCGAAATATCTTTCTTTTTACTATTCGTACAGAAATAATATCCTCCAACTGGGCATCTAAAAGAAGTAATATATTATGTTCACCATTGTAAGATATTATTGCTACTTATATATTGGACTCACGTTTGGAACTGTTCATACATACGTAAACTAACCCACAAATTTGTCAAAAACACTGATAAATTATTCCTACAATTAGTATTCTGGTAAATAGCACCGCAGATTACTTCGAAAATATAGGCCATTAACTAATTTATTTACCACTGGGCAGCAGTTTATTTCACAATATATGGTTAGATAATGGCTCTACCAGATTTTTCAATTGCTATTTCAGATGACACCATCATCAAGACTATAATTACATAAGCTCTGTATCATCTTTTATATATAATTAATTATCTAGCTGTGTACTATCTAATTGAATGAAATCAATCTATCCCTGATTGGTTAAATTTTTTAAATCCCAATTATTATGTATCACCTACTTGGGAAATTGCTGGAAGTGCGAAAATAAATTCAAAGTTTACTCAATGCAGTAAGAACCAAGATACCAAGCCAAATTAATCACCATTTCCATAGTAATATAATCAGTTGAATGTGAAGTATTTTTGTATTTACAGGGAGATCACAATGCATACTCATATGTGCAACAGAAATGACAGTAACTTAAATGAATCTCACATATAAGCGTAGTTGGAAGATCTAATTGAACTAGAGGGAAATATGAAACAAACAGAAAAATGATTACGAATAGGGAGAGAATACCAAAAGTTGAAAGGTCATTAAAAAAGATAAAGCTTCTTATAAATGCATCTATCAAGAAACGGGGTGGTAATCAATGTTTTTGTTAACATATTTACTAAAAAAGTATCTGAGGAACAATACACATCACTTTTCTATTGATAATATTATAAATACCGAAATTTTACTCTAAGAAATACATTTCCACACTTTTTTATATTTTTTCATACACTTCAGGAACCAATAAAAAGTTGACAACTTTAATGTATTAACCCTTTTACTTTATTACGAGATAAACTTTCCAAATATTCACCCATACACGTTACATATAACGTTATACTAAGTTTCGGATGCGTAAAATTATAATATGCTCCAATATAATAAGCAAATTTTAAAGATAATGTTTGCATATCTATTGAATTAGGCAATTAATGTATTGTAAAAAATATTTAGTTCAATCCTGTCTTTTAACCTTGAACACAATAAAATGTAACAATTGTCTAGTAAATCATACTATTTAAAGCATATATTCTTCATTAAAAGGTATACGTTAATTTGTGTACAATAATTATTTTATTGTACAAACAATATTTTTCATATTTATACTGTTTATCTTATGTCAACATGTTAAGTGTTTATGTCATCATCTAATGAAATTTCAGTGTTTATAGATATTTATTTCACATTCTAGTCAATTTTAAAATTTTTTGGTTAAAAAAAATCTCCTTTTTTGTATTATTTATTATATATATTCGTGATTAATATCCACATCTCCTTGAACATCCTTACCAATTACTAGACAAGATAATATTGTGTTGAAATATAGGCTTCAGAGGATTAAAGACGAGAATCACTCACATTTAACATGTGATCCAGCTGATTATTAAGATAGGTCAAGTTTGCAATTTATATTTACGCATTACTCGTATCTGATGATAATACATTTATTAAATTTGATGACATACTTTCAAGTACGATGTATTCTGTATTAAATCACCATTCAAATAAATATAGCTTCTAATAGTGCATATATAACCAGTGTTTTGTACTGGACTTGAAAGAATTTATTTTATGAGCTATTGTGAACTGTCAAAACATTTATAATCTGGATGAACTTGAACAACAAAAATTCTCCATACATGCGCGATAACCTGCCACATGGATCGTTAGAATAGCAAATAGTCTCTCTCGCAAAACAAAACTGGCAGTGAAGATCGAATAATGTTTCCTACCTACTTATCGGATACTTGAGACGTATAATAATCGCTGACTTTTGTTGACATAACGTGCCATATTATTAACCCCGGTAGAATGACACATCGGACTTGTCAAGAAAAACAACATGCACAATCAGCGTCGTAAAATGTTGCAATTACCAAATTATAGCGAATGACGAGTTCAACGCGTACTACGTGTTCATAAATAATAGTTTTTCACTGAATTTATTTTCATAAGAGATATTCAAATTATAAATAAAAGATTAATTTTCCAGCTATATTTACAAAAATTGTCACAATGATATTTCATTTCATAGACTAAGCTATAATACTTATGCTGGGCAACATTACTGTTTTTTGTCTGTGTATAAACAATATTTTCGTATGTCATTTTAAATTCAAACTTCAAATTAATGTACGTTGAGAAGTTACTCGTCGCTAGCGATATTTATCGTCGATTGCTACCGTAAATCTGACTTTATTTTTATTATGATTTCAACGGAAGTTCTCCCATGGATCGGTCGAAGTTGTTCGAGAAATAATTTCTCCATTTTGGTCGTATCTCCAAATAAATTATACACCGAAAATGTATCGAAAGCCTTATCGGCCATACATTTACAAAAAAATAATAGTTGGAAACTTTCCGTCCACAACAGCAGTGACATAAGCTCTATATTGAATTATATAAACAAAATGGGACCGATGTCTATCGATTTTGTCATAATATGCATGGATACTTCGACTATTCAATGCATCGAATGGACAAAGAATGTCATCAAGCAGTGTCACAGTGATCTACGTCCAGGGCGAATGATTTTAGTGAACGGTAGCGGATTGCCTGTCCTCGAAATGGCAATACTGCCAGATGAAATAGTGGCAATCAAGCGGGAGTATAAGCTACAGTTGCTCAATGGAAATCTTACTTTAGAACCAGAATGCGAACATATTGCCAGAAGATTACATGTTGTAATTGAAACGGTGATGGGACTTAAACTAGGATTACCTTGTATTACGGGTTCTCTATCTTAATACTAAATATAGCACACGATTTTGGCTTTGCCTTATTTGGATCCAGACCATCTTATTCTTTGTCAGTACCACTTTTAAGATGGAATTTAACAATTCCTATTCTGTCTTCTTCTGTATTAGAACCAATGATGGAAAATATGGAATGAAAAATTACTATACTGAAAGTATAAACTAAAGAAAAAGAACTGGATTAAAGTCTCAAGTATTATCATGGGTTTCAGGCACATATTAAACACTTTCATAAAAACTGTTTACCGCGTAACCTGTATGACAAGCCGACAGCTATCCTATTTGCTACTGATGAACTGGATACATTACTCACAGGATGAATAATCAGTGACTGAGGAATGTGGAGGAACTCTGGTGACTGGAAAGAAATTCGTGAGTACCGGTCACCCTCAAGACGAAACAGGAAAACTGAAAAGGTTCATTCGAGGAAGTCGAGACCCACTCCATGATGTATTATTACAATGAAGACACAACTCATTTATTTTAGGATTAAATTTTGAGATGGAATAACATGATGCAATAGATCAAATGAAATAAAACTATGTAATTTTGTGGTATTTCTATTTTGTTTATTGTATATGATTAAATTATATTACATTAAATTAAATCTACTAGTTTGATTTAATTAAAACATCACATGTACGTCCACAGCATACTACAGTAATAGTAATTGTCAGAATGATCTATGGAAACTTAAACCGCAGACACAATTATATTATCAATGAAATAATACTATTTCTATGTGATAATGAATTCTTTTGGCCTTCTCATATTCATATTATGCAATATGCTTATATAAAACCTATTTCTTTTACATTAGCATTAATCGTTTAAGTATATTATGCCGATACGATATTTATCAAATCAGTAATTCCCATATATAACTACCATTCAATAAGGAAGTCTAAATTAATGATTAAACATAAATTGCGTCTCTACTTATATTGTGCTAACAGCTAACATAATTGATACCGAAGAAATTAAACAACACAGAGGGATGTGCATCACCGAAGTCGTATACAGTTATTTAGTTAAAATTAAATAAATATCTTAGAGACAAATCAATATTACAGAAGTACCTTTGAGGAAACAGTAATAAAATTTCTTCCTATATTCGCGGTGTCATTTTGCATACGAATCTGACTTTATTTTAATGATATGTTTAAAGAGCACTAAGCAGAATCTCTCCAATGCTCGTAATTTTGACAAAATAAATCGGGTATTTTCATTTTTTCCCAAAGGCACCACTCCATTAAGCTAAAAACAAAAAATTGTATATTTAAAAAGAAATAAACTACAGTTCTAGGAAAGCCATATTTGAATAATACAACCATACCACTTAATTATTATCAATTTTATTATGTTAATGTAAAAAAATTAAATAGTGCTTTATTTAAATTATATTACAATACATAAAAAAATTGATCATTGTTTTTTGTTGCAGAACCATACTGGAAATCCATAAAAAAAAAGTTTTTAATTATTAAATGAATATTGAGTAGAGAAATCTAGTGTCCGACCTTCCAGGACAATAGTCATATATAGCGTGTATATGCCAGAGCTGTGGATCCTCACATACTCTGGGAATATATTTTTTCAAAAAGTTAGCGACAACCATTCAATGTCTGATTTATTTCAGACAAAAATTGATATAGAAAGATAAGAAAAAATTAAATTAGAGAATGGATTTTTGCGGCTGTGTATAATAAAAGAAATATTTTTTATAATTGAAATAAGAATTATAGTTAATGGTGGTGAATTGATGATGTGATAAACAATGAAGAACATCATAATTTTTTCCAAATAGAAAAATCAATATTTTAACATATTGAGCAACTGGCTGCCAAGCACTCCTTGTGCAAAATAAATATTTGTTTTGTGAAAGACCCTCGACTACTTTACCTTGCAAGTTAATATTGTAAAAAATATAGCTAGCATGAAGCACATACATATCGAATTATGTGGTCAAATTTTTTCCAAATATGGTAAGCTTTTCAATGTTTTCTGGAAGGTGTAGCTACACCTTTATGATTTTGCACAAAGGGATAGGCTGATTTTTTTGAAATTTTGTGTTATTGATATACACATTGCCTTAATTATGTTCAGATTTAAAAAGTAGACAGAAGTGAAGACAGCTTGGTTTGAATGAAATTTAATTTCATAATGTACACTTAAGAGAAATTTGGGGCAGGCCTCACACATCAAGTAAAAAAAATGGCAAAAGCGACATGGTAAAAAATGGTGCTACATATATTAAATATATGGATTGCGATTGGTTTATTTAAATATGGTATTCGTTAAAACACAAGGAAACCGAGATTCAAAATTGATTTATTACAACACAACAAACAATTTTTCTACATTTTGACTTAAATTACGGATAATATCAATAAGAGCCTGGAAAATATTAGTTCTGTTCAATATTAATGTAAAATGCTTTATTAGTTTTGAAGCAATAGGTATGGTAACATGGACAATAGTTAAAATAAGTGTTGCAGTGAAATAGCATATTGTCTGTTGAATACAGAAATTTATACTATTCCAAAACGAGTTTTGTAGCAATGTGATTTGATCTTCACTGATCTATTTTACAAGAACTTATTTCTGGATTCAGGCGACAATATTATCACATAATATATCGCATCACAATTTAAAATTCAGTGCGATATACTTATGATAGTTGCTGGATGCTAATGAGCAACATTTTATTTAAGGAGCAGAAATTTACATCAATGTTGAACTGCAGATCGATATTTACAAAACTCAATGTTATTGGAAAATACAACACAACTTTGTGTTCAATTCTTATGTGAAGTTTTGAAACATAGCTACACCCGTTTGGGTAGTGGATGAGATTGCATAAAAGAATTATTGAACTTTATTACAAAACTCATTCAGTTGACATGATGGGATCTTGGACACAAGATTTTTTTACACTGCTTTTGAATAATATAATAGATACAGTAAAGAGCTGCTTATCTGTCCAATACAAGACAGCAGGATAGTCGAATTTTCAGTAATGGATACTGAATATAATCCTAATGAATACTGTATTACAATATTAACTATAATAATACTAAAATCATGTTTATTTTGTTATTTCTAAATATCTATGAATATAAATTGAGCATGATTCCTGTTATATAATATATGATTCAATTTATATGGATAGTCAAATAAACAGAACTCTACTGTATCGTTGACCACTGACAAACTGCATCCGGTGCAATTACGACTGCAGTGCATTTTGTATACAATTCCAAATCAACTCACACTTGTTTACCAACAGTTTTAAAGTATTCACAGCTCAAAGTGAGAATTGCATGAAAATTGTAGAAGACATATTGTGGTTGCAGCACATTGCGGACAGCCTTAGAATTTTTCTTTTGTAAACAAGTAATTGACATTATAGGATACTAAATTTTCTTTGGTTAGTGAAATAATTCACAATACTTCCAAATGTTTTCTGAAGCAATCTCTAAATACTGGTTTCAATGCAACAAAATAATAATAAATACAATTTATCGATGAAATAGCAATCACAGACTTAAGATAGACAAACATTAAGACAGAAAATCAAAAGATAAACATGCTAATTGAAGAAATTTATTCAGAGTATTAAAAAATATAAATAAACAGGAACTTTCTCCACATCATCTTAACACTAACGCTTAGTGATACAAGTATTTACAAATATATATTATTATAATCGGCAATGGAATAAGAACACTAAAAGAACATAATATTTCAGTACACAGTATGATCGCCTGACCAGTCAAAATCAACATAGTGATCGAAACAATATTCAAATTTAAATTGAATGTTCACAATAAATATATTATAATGAAAAATATTTATTAAATTCGATTTTACAGTGAAAAAGAACATTACGTTTTGGTTAAACAGTCTAACCAATAAAACTGTAATCATATTTAATGGTCGGTGATTCGCATTTTTAAAGGTACAGAAGGATTCTTCAAGTTTCTTTAATTAGACCATCTCCGTAAGTGACAAAAACACACTATTAAAGTTATTGACTTTAATCAATTTTCAAATTAATATACTATGAATATCATGGTAGTGATTGATGGAAATGAATAATTAAGAAATGAGTAGATACTGTATTAGATAGCGATCTAATGTTTTTGATTCAACTAACTCAATCTTTTTATAAAAAAATTATGATGCTATGTGGTGCTGCTTTATATACTTCTTCTAGAAGCAAATATGATAGGTAAAAAATTAACAAAATGATACATTCATTGCACAGCATCAGCGTATTCTTTTAGGACAACCTTTATAATAGATAAGAACTTGTCATGTATTATAAGATTTACCGTTGCCATTAACAAAAAAAATCATTAATTATTTTGTTTACATTAAATACATGTTAGTTTAGTCCACTATAAGGAATTTCAATGGTACAAAACAATGCTAATTATTAATATAGAAAAAATAGTTCAGCTAACAATTACTTGGTACAAGTCTATTTTACGACAGTTGAATAATTATTTTCATATTATTAGCGAGATTTTGTCATACATTCTTGAAAATGGTGACAACAGATATAGCCATCATCAAAACTTATAGACCAGTTGAAAATACTATTTTAAAGATTAAATGTTAAAGATTTTATTATTTTACAATGGTGATTAAGTAATGTCTGACAACTTAACCTTGTTCATAACAGCAAATCTTTAATTATATGGATAGTACATAGTTCATATGAATGTCTAGTAACATTACGCACGTTATATTGTTGTAATAAACATATGCTCACATTATTTTCAAAAATTGAAATCGGATATTAATTTAGTGAATGTTTCGAACGATTTATAGTTTACATCTTTTATATGGGTCATCACTGCAGAAGAAAAAATGATTACTGGTAACATGAGTTTGAATAAAAACATAGACAAAGAAATCTGAACTGGGAAAAGGGACAATTTACAAAATTAATATTACTTGAATCTCATATATAAAACAACATTGATGTCAAAATAATATCAAAATCACTAATTATTAATAAATAAAAGCAAAGATTCTTTTAAACATATAATCAACGACAGAATAAAGGCCTAAGTTTAAATAAAAATCTGCAATGGATAAATTACTTGTATAAAAAAGTATACTAAAAAAATCACATTTTGAATACCTATAAAGTTACGCTTAAGATTACCCTAATATCTAAAATACTTATAATTTTAATATAATCTTAGTGTGAATCATATAATATATAAAGATCTACAGCTACTTTGTAAAAAAATAAAGAAACAAAATTATTAATATGTACCATTGTTTAATAATTATATATATAACATATATAATTA
>JAGVSQ010009650.1:0-13463 GCA_022683975.1 Rhyacophila evoluta
ATTTTTGTGAGTGATGTCTGAAATTGTACACATTCTTACAGCTTACAGGGTCTTTAATCAAACTTGTCAAAGCTGCCCTAAGAAAATCATTTAAACCTCCATAAAATGAATATTTACTATTTTATAACATAATAAAAAATCGTTGAATAAAAGGTTATATATTATAAAAATATAATAAAATAAGTTTCACCTATAAAAGAGTATTGTATAAGACAAGGACTTATAATATCCCTATTATAAAAATGTTTTTCTACTAAACTTCATAGTCATGTTTAGGAAAGGTCAGATTATGAAAATATCTTGCCATATTATAAAATGGGATATAAAATAAGGATCACGAGGCTTAATTATTATTCGAAATTATAGAAAAACGGTTTTGGAACGCGCCGTTCAAATTAACTACTACCTACTTTTTCAGCTCCAAGAGCTTCCAAAGTTTTACAGAAAGCTTTTATTATTCATAGAATATAGATATTTAATTTTGTCTTTCTTAAAATATTTATGATAATTATAAAAATATAATTAATATTTAAACAGAGCTGCTATCATCATTCTTCGTGGCTGAGAGGTTATCGTGCAAGCATCACATACAAGGGGTGTTAGCTCAATTTATACATCTGCTGGATTTTAAAATAATCATAAAACTAAAGACTAAAAGAAAAATAGTCTCTTGAGTCATCTCTTCTCATTGTCTAGATCTAAATACTATACTTAAATTGCGGATATGGTAAAAATACTATTATTAGCTTGCTAATTATATAAATAAATTTTATAGATATAAAAAAAACATATTTTTCGTAATTCGTTGTATTCATTTCTTCCAACATTGCTTATTGTTGCAATTATCCGTATGAGAGCGTATTTTTTTATGTTGATAGTAATAATTTATAGAGACATGAGAGTTATTCAAAAAATTGGATTCGGAATTGTATGCTCGAGCAAGCTAATATCAATTTTATCTTATTGAAACACGATCTATCAAATCAAGTATTCATTTTGTGGAAAGGTTTATATAATATGTCTAAGATAGATATGGAAAAATTAAATAAAAGAGTCGCCAATTATAGCTAATATGGATGAAAAGAAATTGTTAAGGGTGGCTCTATTTTTGAGAATCTCTGGCCTAGTCTAAGAGCGGATAAACTATACAGTTAACTCAAAGGAACCGATCGCCCTTTAAATTGATACGTAATCGAAAGCGATAGTTTTATAGCAATCAGGAACAATTTCAACTGCGTTTTACATTAGTTAATTTTCATACCTACTAGAAAAAACCTTTTTTTAATTTTACTACTGTATTAAAGGGTCGTCAAATGAACCTCATTCAATTTTTTATCACTCTTTTGTGATCTAATTTTTTTTTTAATTTTATAGATATAATTAAAATAGTTCCTTAATGATAACCTTATGAAACCGCACTTTTACGTTTTACATAATTAAAAATGTGTGGTCTATAATAATATTAAAAATTCATAAAATATCACCAACGTATTAAATTAATTCACTATTAATGATTAAAAAATCGGGAATTCAAGTAATATTCATAGTTATACTTTATATCACTTAAAAATAATTTTATATACAATTGAATATAAGAGATATTTTAACTTTTACTTTCCCGCAGTGCATGGATTTTGACCAGTACACATATTTAATTTTACTTCTCCATATACACCAATTTATTGCAAAGTATTTGTATATTACGTATTTCTCATAAAAAACTCATATGTTAATTTAAATACTTATTTCGTGATCTAGAACCTATTATGTTGTGTATCAGATAGTGTTGGTATGTGTGTAACGGCAGCGTTCATTACTCGTTTGAATGATGCCATTATATCTCAGAGAGAGAGGAATTATTCAAAGAGGAATACAGTCATCAGTACGTAAAGGATATTTGCCTGTATATGTCGTCACTTTTGTTTTTTTTTTGTTTTTGTATTTTTTGCAATTATTTTATATTATTTGACTATAACATAATCTGATTTTAAAACATATATTTTACTGGACACTCAGAAGTCATCATTGTAGCTTTTGTGACAGAAAGGCAAAAGTTAAAAGAGACAAAAATGTTTTATGCACATATAATATATTGTCAACATTCGTTTTAATAAGAAATACTGGGTACCCAAGTAATTTATCTATATGAAAGCTTAATACGTTTTCTCTTTGCATTAAATTATTATTCTGTATACTGTAGTATTGTAACAATGAAACACAGATAATAGTGAATACTCAAATTACGCAGACCACATGTATGTTCCTACGTTCGTCTCTAAATTGAATTGTCAAGCGAGTAATTGTAACGGACAATGTTTGCAAACAAACTGTCAAAGAGAATAGTCAAGTAACAAAAGCACATTCCTGCAAAAGCTTTTGGAAGCTCCGGAGAGTAGACCACACAATATGACAATTCTATTAGCGTCTTACTACTCTGCAATTGTAGCGGGAATAATTTAAGTTTTATTAGTTTTATTATGAATCGGAAAAATCAGGGTCTTGTGATGAAACAGAAATTATATTTCTTATTTTGTAAAATAAATACGTTTTCGATCACAGTACATAAATTATATTTTATTTATTAGCTGCTCATACACTTTGTCAATATTCATTTGAAAACTTAAAGAAATAAAAAATAGCAGTATTTTATAATATCAAAAGCGTGGTGAATGCCTTAAAATTACCTAAATATTTTCTTCCACTATTTTTTAGTGGTCAATACAAAAAATATATTAGTTATGATGGTTTGACAAAAGCTGTTACATTCTTAAGTCAATTAAAATCACTTTGAAATACAACAAATATCTCAAATAATTATTGAATGGCTATTATAATATACTCCATTGACGACTGGCGATTTTGCTTTGTCGTTTTTTGACATATAAGGTCACGGAAACAAATTTCTTATCTGCTTGAAGACTTTAAAGCATACAGACGTAATATTGAATGAGTAATTATTAATATAATATAGAACATAAATGATAAATAAATATTTATATTCTTCTTATACGATGTTCGCTCCCAAAGTGTAGCGTATGGATCTACTCAGTGTGAAGATAACTCCGAAAGTGGAGTTTATGGATATTCATATTTGAAGAAGTTTTGGCAGATTATTTTTTACGAAAATTATTTGTCAGACAATTACTTAACCCAATGGGCATCCAGTCCTACATTTTTGGATTATTATAAATACGACAGATGTAGAAATCAGTCCCGCATTTTCTGGATTACTAGGCACGCACGCTAACCTTTACGCCAATAACTAATATTAATAGCTAAATTTATCACATTAAAAATTGAAGAATTCAGATTTTATTTTGAAGAAAAGTAAGTAGACGTATCTAAACCGTTTATCGATTGATTAACCCAATTCCAATATAAAGAATATGTCTAGTAAGTGTCGATAAATATTACAAATATATCATGCCATCCCTGAAATAAACTCATTCTGCCTGACCGCATAGCATCACTGGATGGATTGAACAATGAGTATTGCCCAGATCCCTTATAAAGCAATCGCCGCATGATACTGCATCGGGAATATTGAACTATCCACCATTGTTCATGGCGAGGAGCTTTTGTACTTCAATCACAACACTTCGGAGGCTCTACGAGTCAGTATCAATGATGGCCACAGCCTGGCGACAGCTTACAACCCTTTGTGTGCTTTTATCGACGCTTTATGTGCGAAATGACATGTTCATTTGCATGTGAGACTTTTGATCAAAATATATGACTTTTATTTTTAAGGCTTTAATATATTTACATCTCTTGATAAAATTGAATGACATTTTTTTCAAATATCTTTATATTTAGTCATCCACTAGTTCTTAATCCATTTCAACAAATATTAAATTAAATATACTAAAGATATTTGGTTGTGATAAAAACTCTAAGATAATAATCTTCTAAATATTCCAATATTAGTTTGGACACAATGTTTATCTTTATTACGATAATGTAGACTGTTTTAGGTAGTAAATTCAATTTATTGTAAAATGTACGGGTAAATAAATGACATTTACACGAAAAGAGATGTCAATTTAACACCTTTTCCCTGAAATCCGTATTCAATCTACATGGATAATTCTATTTGACAGGCATGGTTTTGTCTTTGCAGAAAAACAAAACTTTAATACATTACAAGTAAAACACCTTTTGTTGGCAAATAACACAACAATAGATCGATTTATCACAGAAGTGCCAAAACAAGGCTTTATCTTCGTTATACATCTTGAGTAGGTTATTAGTGAATACAAAAAGATACCAATGTTGTAAGTAACAGCTATTTGTTTCTAGTAATGTTTGTATTGTTATGGTCAAACTTCGGACAGTGGGCTACTGATATTATCGGTCTCTCGTCTGGACAACCAGACACAGCAAATATATTCTAGTGGCAGTTTTACCTGGGTGGTCATATTTACAGGATAATTAATATACCTACTTCTGTTGAAAGAGTAAGAGATTTGAATTAAAAAAATTGATTGAAAAGTTATCACTTTTTAATAATTCAATAAAGTATTATCATTTTATTTTAGATTTTTTGATTGTATTTTATACTTTCATTGTCTTTATACTTATTTATATTTCTTTAGTTTTAATGGATATAGTTATATTTTACGTAATTGATTTTTAAATTGTAATTTTAAGTCGTATTATTTCATATGAAACATGTTATTTAAGAAAGTTTAAACAACACAATCTTACAATAAAATGTAAGCAAAATCAAAGGTAAAATTTTATGAAAAAAAATAAACCATTTCAGGTGTGGCATAAAGCACGGGTCACTACTGCTGCATTATCTTGTATCGGATGGCTATTTCGATTTCCAGAAAATGACGATAAAAAATCTACACAGAAAGTGAATCTAAGGATACCTCACTCCCACTGACTGCTGTGGGTCAGCTTTTGTCCAGAAATTCAATCATCGATTTGCAGTGGCGTCATATTAATTTTATATTCATTTTCTGCTAATTATTTACTTGTCCGAATTATTGTCCTTTTTAATTTTACACATTTAATTATTTCTATGAAGAACATAATAATGTTTGTCCAAATACCATTTAGATTTAAATTCAGATGATATGTTTTGATTTTAGAATAATAATCTAAGAAAGATGTGTGAAGTAAGAAAATCGAAGTAGCTTACCTATTTCTAATTAATATTCATAATCAGTGGTGTAATGGGGCTAGAGAGATTTAGTATTTGTATCGAGCTGTTCCAATTTGTTATTTATGGAATTAATTTTTCAAGTATATACCATTTGTGGTTTGATGTTAAGTGTTTATTAACCAGCATGTGCTTTTTTATTTAAATTATGAACGTTTTTGAGTATTCGGCTTACTAACGTTGAAAATACTTTCTTTAATTTTACGAAAAGGGGAAGGAAGGGGGTTTAAATTAAATACCACCTTGTTATTTTTTTACTTATGACTAAGAAACAGTTTATAAGGTAAATACAATTTATATGTGGATGAATAAATAGTTATATAATAATAAATTACAGAAAATTAATTATTATGAAGACTTTTCTAATAAAGCTTAATAAAATTAAACTTAAAGTCTTAAGTAGAAATATAAAATTGAGTCATATAAATTAAGAACTTAAAACGGGGCCTGATTATATGCATTAATTAAAGGAACGGGCGTAAAAAACGTTAGCCTCTATTTTTCATATATACCATGTTTCCTATGGATTTACACAGTGTGAAGATGCCCCCGTCCGAAAGTGAGTCCGTATACTATATGGATCTCCGTAATTTGAAGACATGATTATTTATACATTAGAACTATTTGTCAAACAATTGCTCAACCCAATAGGTACCCAGTATTACATATTCATTTTTTTTAAATCCTCCAAATGTTGGAATCAAACCTATATTTCCTAAATACGATACGTTCGCGCTAACCTCTTAGGCTCTAGGCTACCAGGAGACATTAAGTTTCTATTATAGTATATAAAGTACAAACTTTACATTTTAATAAGATATATCAATGTAGTGAATCACATCTACGCCAGTGTAAAACGTATATGTACAGTAAGAAAGAGCGTAGCGTATTATTCTCATCGCCTTCCAAATATTCTAAATACTTTATTATTGCGATTTAAATAGCAGAAATAGAAAATCGAAGAAAAAAATCAATTGTTGTCATTGTTCGAATGTGGGTGAAACGTATTATTATCAGTACAATAATGGATCGTGTTTTGTGGTAGGCATGCGCATTGTTGCGAGCGTAAAATGCGAATTTATTAAGATTTCTTAAAAATATTCCCTTTCTAGTATTTGCTTTTGAAAAACGCTACCAACAGCGAATCTAAAATATGAATACATTTTATTTTCTTATGCACAACAAATTTATACCTATACAAGATAGCAAAAAAGTCTCAAATTAAAAAAATCGTATAAATATACGATTTAATATTAAATTTTATATCTTCAATATTATTACCGAATTTTTATTTATTTATTTTTTACATGTTGCAACATTACAAATTACAAGTTTAATACGTTAACAACACGAATGTTATGACGAAAGTATCAAAAACATTGATATTGACATAAATTATAAAAAAAGAGTACAGAAAGAATTACAAAATGTATATATACAGAAGGAAGAAGAGAGTGTCTACCAAGTAAATTAGACATATCCTATTCTGATAATGTATATAATAGCATCTATCTAAGCTCGTTTGTACCTAGATGGAAGATATCAATATCCGAGGCAATCTCGTTAAGATACGGATACATGCATAATTATTAAAACTGTGATATATAATCAATATTTTTTATTTTCTTCACAATCTTTTTTAAGTTAAATAAATGAACCTATGTATTTTTGGTGGTTTATAAAACGTATTTTGTTTGCTCACTTGGGCTTAATTTTTTTTTATACTATGTTCGCTCCCAAATCGGAGCATATGGATCCACACAGTGTGAAGGAATCCACTCCGAAAGTGGATTATATGGATCTCCGCAATGTGAGGACGTCTTGACAGACTGTCTCCTCGGTTAGCGTAGTTGGTAGCATGCGCTCCTAGCAATCCGGGGAATGCGGGTTCGATTATTTGATTCCCTATCTGATCAGATCTAAAAAATCTGAAAATGCAGGACTGATATAAATAATCTGTCAAGACGTGGGTTTTATAAAATACAAATAAGAGAAAATTATGAATTTTGGAAATAAAGTATTAATGGTTAATTTAGTATCAGTTACTAAATCCATACTGAGTCATGCACGACTAAATCTGTACTATTTAAATATAGTCCACTTAAAAATTTCTTTAATAAATCTTAGATTTATCATTAATTACATGCTTCGTATTTGACAAATTATATTATTTAGGAGACAGTGTAATACAATATATATATTGATAATATAATACATATTATAGTTAATTATTACCAAGTATTTGATTTTTTTCCATAACATTTTTGCTTTGAATTTTCCCACTGGAATATAACTATGGAGCTTTAACGACAAGCCTGGAATTCGAAGCAGGGGTTGGTATGGGGTTTTTTTAACGACGCTCTTCATCTTTTCCGCCATTATCGTGAGCTTTATCGTTTGACCGGCGGCACAAATTGTCTAAAGGCGCTCGTATAATAGGAAACAAATGAGCTTTTTGAGGTGACGTTTGTGAAATAACTCAGCACCCTGCAACTGAATATTCATAATTAATTCTTTAGCAGAACACTCCTTAAATAGCTTAGATTTTAAAGATATTTTAAATACATTTTAAACATTCTTTTTCAGTGGGAATATTCTTTAAATTTTAGATTATTGTATATGTCAAATGTAGATATATAAGACTAGATGCTACTTTATAGATAGCTTATTGAAACAAAAGTTATGAGTAACATATTTTTATAATTAGAGTAATAATTGTATAAATTAAATCAACATTAATTAGATTAATAACATCTTTTAAGCAATAGTGAAATAATGTCCATTCGATTGATTCGCTTTAATAAACTAACTAATACTTATTTCATTAAAAGTATTATTTCATTTGAAAAACTTATAATTTATTTATTCGTTTTTTTTCAAATTAATTATCACGGTCATGATAACGTCTTTATATTAAAAACAATAGGTTTTTTATTAGAGCTCTTATACTTATGCACAGTTGCTCTGTAAAGATCATTAAGTAATAAAGAATTGAAATTCATACAAGAGCAAATAGATTATTAATGGTTTTGATCTTAATTTTATGTGTATTTACTATCTTGCTCTTTATATATATATTATATATTCCTTTTGTTGAACACATAGATATTACATGGCACCTCAAGGATTTCCTGTCACTCGTCAGTCAAAGATGTCAAATCAGCATTACTTAACTTGATACACCCTGAAAATAGTAGCCGACTTATCCCACAATTTACAAAATTAATAAATATCTATGGCCATAATTTGCCACAATACATGACATATAAGACATGTCATAGTGTATGTGATTTGCTGTATTATTAATGAGTAGTGTTGATAAAATTAATTAAAAATCAAAAAAACTTGATGAAATGGATTTCCACGGATCGAAAATTTCAAACAACCGCTCAACTCGCTAGGCACCGAGTCCTGAATTTTTAATTTTTTTAAATCTTACAGCTAATATAGGACTCAAACCCACAATCTTCAACATGTGCTCACACCATCATTTCAATTGAAATTAAACTGTATGCATTAACAACTCAGGTGCTGGGTGTCATTGCAATATTTATTTTGTAGTCATTTCACACATATGATAATTGTTAAATAATAAAAAGAAAACTTATAAGAATATAAATGTACTGTTAAATGTTTTTATTTTATAACCTTGCTTAATGTATCAAATGATTTATTACTCATAGGAAAGGTATATTTTATTTTTACAACAGTAATTTAACCAACGCACTTTCTTTGGTTAAGCGCCATTACAATACGTACCTATAATAAATTTATTTTACTTTACGTTCATTGAATTTTATTTTGTTTTCTTTATAATAAATTTACAAGTGCATTTTTAAAGATCTGACATTTCAATTGTTATGAGTGCTACATATAATAACATTATTTTCGTCATACTTGGCTCAACGATCGGATGTGAGCCTTACTAAATACTTTAGTTAGTTATATCATTGAAAATAATATATCAGTGTCTTAGTACCTTTTTATACACATTGTGAAGCTAAATTTCTCGCCTAACGTTTCCAACTATGTATTAGTATTTGGGTGGATCTTCGTGAGTTATTTTGATGGCATGTTCTAGTGGCTAAAAATATTTAATGCATAAATATATTAATCTGGTTATAATATAATACTTTAAAACAAAAGTAAAAATTTAGCGCATATAAATAGTACATTTATCGTTTTTTTATGCAGCATCTTCTAAACACACATTTCTAGGTACATACTGACTTAATTTTAGGAAACAATATGACAACAAAACTACGTCACGTAATTGATGCTCTTCTATAATGTAGCTCCAAATATTGATACATCACTATCGCAATAAAGAAACAATCGTTATTTTTAAAAGAACGCATATATTTTAAGTGTATGAGCATCAAAAAAGAAGATAGTTAAAGTTCTTCAAGCGCTCTGCTGATAAAAATTTGCTTCTCATATATTCTTAACTGTTATAAGCTTTTAAGTGACTTCTTATAACAATGCAGAGTCAATAAATTATTACTCCACCAAAGCAATCGCATTCATTATTCTGGTTACCCCAATAGAATAATATTCTTTTATTCATTGATGAAGTCCTGCGGGAGGCATACCAATGTTCTATTTACGAGAAGGACACTTCTATTTATTTTCTGCGAAATAATACGGTTTCAAGTGGACGACATTGTTCATCTTTATTATTGTATGTCATAAACATATCCTTTTCGGTTACACTAGACATTGTGTCAACATTAGCACGCGTTTCCATATTGATTTCAATTTTCTGAGTATTTTCTTAGTACCTTGTTATTAAGTTAATTTTTTTTCGATTTTAACAGGTATTTACTGTAGTATTTATATATTTATACGTCGTCACATTTCATATTTTCTGATATTTCATCATATGTTATATATCCTACTTTATCAAATAAAAATAGTACTGAATAGTAAACATTCGCATTAAAAATATACTTATTTTGTTTAAATCATGTTGATTAAGATATTACTTTAGTAAGCTAATAATATTTCATTCAAACACCAATATTTTGATTTATATTGGTAAAGTCAATAAATTTTTGATTCATACTTTTTCCATAAACTTACCCTTAATTTACTTACTAGGCTACAAATAATTTGGTGCGTAAAAATATACTAATACATTTAATTTGAAGACATTTCTTAAATAATAAATGCATGGTTTTTACTTATTAATAAGTATAAAATACCCCGGTCTCCCCGGAAGCGTAGTTGGTAGCGTGCGCGCCTAGCGATCTTGGCAATGCGGGTTTGATCCCCCATCTGTCGGATTTCAAAATTCCGAAAAATGCAGGACTGGATGCCTATTGGGTTGAGTAATTTTCTCACAAACAATTCTCGTGGAAAATAATATGTCAAGACGTCTTCAAATTGCTGATATCTATATACTCATCTTTCGGAGTAGATATCTTCACACTGTGTAGATCCATATGCTCCAGGATAGAAGCAAGCATGGGACAAAAAAAATATCCTCATTTAACTAGAATACAACGATATTTTGATACGATTACAATAAATCATTTTTTTGCAAAAACCAAGATATGGTTTTTTAAATATTTAAATATATATTACCAAAAATTGAAGCATATGAATTTATACAGTGTGATAATATCCAGTTAAGAAATGGAGCATATAGACCTTTACAAGACATATCTTGACAAAAATTTACAGATATATTTATATCTTTACTCGATAATAATATTTTGTAAGACATGTGTTTTTAAACCTGCTAAACTCAACATATTCTTATACAAAAAAAACTGTAAATTTACAAATAAGGAAAAAATCAATTGTGTTCTTCAACTATCCATCAGATAGATACTTTTCTAAACCAATCTTCAAATTTCACACCCATCGGTTCTTATCAATAAAATGGTTGATATTAACTATTTGTCAACAATCTTTGCTATTGTGACAATCTCAAAGTAGTCAAAACTTTCAAACAACCAAAATAAATTCGGACTGGTCTTTGACGATGAACGATCAGATAGCCAATAAAGTCTTACGTAATAATAGTGATAGGTGCAGATTTATTTCGCTATCACTTGTTTCATCTTAAACTTTTCAATGATATACTAAGAATGACAATGTTTTTTTTATGGAATTTTATTATGTGGTTGGATGCATCTGTATGTTCAATATTGTTGATAGAATCCATTGAAATATGATTTTGTAAACATTAAAAATCAAGCGATAAAATCTTCTTTCTGCCACAACGTAACCGATATTATAATACTACTATTCCTTTATGAAAACTTTTCACCATAATAAAAAATATGAAAAAAGTTTTTTTTATTATCATGCCTGCTCCAAAATATAGTATATTATTTTCACCCTTGCGACAATAGCCACTCCAGAAATCGAGTATATATAATATATGGATCTCCACATTGTTAAAATTTAAGAAGACAATTTTTTTATGGTAATTAATTGTCAACCAATTGATCAATTTATTAGGGATCTAGTTCTACATCTTTAGGTTTTTTAAATTAAACAGCTTTGCAAATTTAACTCGCAATCGCTGGCTCCGAAGAGTACACACTAATGGGGAGAGCAAAACAAAAATTAAAACAAATTAATCAAAGTTTTTTTTTGTCTCTTTTTTATACCATGTTCGCTCCCAACGTGGAGCATATAGATCTACACAGTGTGAAGATATCCACTCCGAAAGAGGAGTATATGGATATTCGCAGTGTGAAGACGTCTTGAAAGATTATTTTCACAAAAATTGTTTATCAGATTATTTATCTTTATGAGCATCCGGTCCTGCATTTTTGGATTTTTAAAATCCAAGAGATGGGAAATCAAACCCGCATTCCCTGGATTCCTAGGCGCGCACGCTGCCAACTACGCTTCTACGGTTCTTGTCTCTTTTAATAAAATTAAATACACTGCATACTTTTTAAATATTTTTTTAGCCAATTCCATTATTGTTTTTATAAACCCATAACACCAATTAATTCCTTTTATCGGAAAATGGTTTAAACAAATAAATTAGTATAATTAGTTTTGACATTTCTTCAATTTCGTTTATAAACTATCAACTAGTTATATGCTAATATAATTTAAATTGCGCAGAATAACAAGGATATGTAAGTACTTCAATTATATATTATGAATCTTTTTCATTTCAATGTCTTTATTGTAAAATACATTTAGTTATCGATGTCCTTGTGTTAATGGTAAATCACAAAATTCTCTTTTACAAAATACTTTTTTTGTGTGGAAAAAAACGTAAGCCACAGAATTAAGTTCATTACAAAATCGCACGGGGTTGAAACTCGAACCGACACAATCTGGTCAAATCTTTTTTGTGGTCAAGGAACAGCTGCCTACTGCCCATTTTATCTACTTACCATCTTTTTTACGTTAGTATAAAAAATGCACACATTTTACTTTCACTGGTGGATGATAGATAGTATCGTCGTTTGAAAGTTAAGTATATGATACATAAATTATTTATTTCATAGAACACGTCAAGCAATTACATATTTAAAATATACGATTCCTGGATTTCGAAGTAATACTAATTCTTATAAGAATAAATATCGTATTTTATTTGTGTGTCAATAAAATTATTTTCAAAATTTATGTTTATATAAACATTTATACAGTCAGTTTGGCAAAAGAGCCTGGTTGACCATGGTAGTACACTGGAAAGATAAACAAAACGTTTCATGACTGGTAGACAGACAAGTAACATATAAGCTTTTAAGCTCAATATTAAGAATGGCACGATGATGTGCTTGACCTGAATCAAAAACAGTGTTTCATACCTAAGAAATAGTATGTTTTACCATTGTGGATGGCAATTTCATTAGATAAATTGGACATAGTTAGGCAGAAGACGTCCACACCACAAATTAAAAATAAACATTTTATTGCATATTCGAAAACATCAATGCGTTAATATGACAAACACACTAAATCATACATATACAACCAGAAAAAGTAATGACTGTTTTTTTTTAACCCGTATCTAACAATTTAAAAAATCTACCACGCAGTTTGAACGATTTCGGCTTTAAAGTTTGAATATTTTAATAAATAAGTAATGAAAACTTAAAAAATGCTATTTTTTGTTTCTTAAATATAAACATTATTGTCCTAAAGAGAAGTTGGGTACTCGATAGTATTTTTCGCCGATTTCATACTTAAAAGATATTGTTCTCTTGCGTCTTACTGGTACAATTATCATACTAAAAGTACAAATTATAACTTCTGAATTATTGAAAACTGGTAAACTTCCATATGTGAGATCACTGTTAGCAACCCGGGT
>JAGVSQ010009651.1:0-13462 GCA_022683975.1 Rhyacophila evoluta
TCCTTCTGTATATATATATATATATATATATTCAATTCTTTCTTTATTCTTTTTTTATATTTTAATATTTTTGTCATAACCATATGTATATCCTGTTGTTAATGTATTAAACTTTTAATTTGTAATATTACAACATGTATATAATAAATAAATACCGCTGATGTTCGCAAATATATTTTTTTTAATACATATTTTGAATTTCTTCTCCGAAGTTCCATTGATTATGCTGTTGATATGTGCACAGTATCTTTTGATAACACATAATAATTACAATATCCGCTTTGTAAAAGCTAAGACGATAAATGGCGTCTCGCATTCCTTGCTATCCGCATGTCAAGCTGTCGCCGCGCTGCGGGAAATCAATTCTACTACCTTCGAATATTTACGTTTAAAGCTACAGGAAAAGGAAACCACTATACTCACCGCTCACTAAAGCCGTGTTTCCATTGTGAAGTTTATTTATTGTATTTTTTATTACATCTTTAGTTATCAGTGGTTGTAGATCCAATACACACGATTAAATTTATAATTGATAACTAAATATATAATTACTGTGGACGGACTTATGAGTATAACTCCATTTTTGGTAATTTTACAATAATGACAATAAAAACATTTCAAATATCGAAACGCTTCAGGGAAATTAACAGTTGAAAATTTATTTCAGAATTTAACTTTTTATTAATGTTTTTGCTCTCCTTAAATTATTTTAAAACTTTTACTCAAAAATCCATCCATTACTAATAATATATCGGCTGTGGAAAGGTAAAATGACGTAATACTCAATTTTTAAAACAGCTTTATTCTATAATCAACTTAAAACACGTTACAGCAAACGGACGTAAGCTGAAAATGTCAAATCAGTGTATAAATATAGCTTTTAAGCTTAGAAAAATGATTTCCTGTAAATTTTCCCGGAAAAGGGACTTCCATCCAAGGTTGTGTCTATGTAATGTTTTGATTTTGGCTAAAAATCATTAAATAAAAGTTTTTTGTGCCTACTGTAAATCTTGTTGTAAGTGGGTTTCGTCCATTTTTTTCCACAGTCGGTATGTGTAAATTATTTACGATTGTTGGTATTTGATTATTCGTAAAACCCGTTGGAAATTTAGTTTTTGCATTTTTAAACATTAAAAAATTCTCATTTACCGTGTGAAACGAACGTTCAACCTCTGGCAAAAATACAGATGCGTTTGTTTCTTGGTCACTCACTGGTGGATCAATCAACTGAATACCTGACGTCAATACCAATCACCTAATTGATTTCTTCGTCTTTAAGTGAGTTAGGTGTTGTTCAAGCGAGTACGTGGGAGTATTTTCGAAATCGGATATCATTACAATTATAGCTTATTAGTTTTAACTTCGTAAAGAATTGAAGACGCTTTGAACGCATACACCTCCTTTTTTCACCGAAGGTACGAACCGATTTTATCGTTTTGAAAACAAAACGGAATGGGGAGTCACAAAAAAAGAGAAGCACAAGCTTATACAAACACGCGTCAGCGGGGTAGCGGTCAACGTTTTTGACTTCAGGGGTTTTCAACTTATTCAAAATTATCTTATTTTAGTTTTAACGAAAGACCAATATATAATATTTAACGAACAGTGCAGTTACCAGTTGAAAATTAAGCCGTTGATATAATTATTAGAAGATAAACATAGAATATAATTTCCTATATATAATAACTCTTTAAAATCTGAATAGTTATAAATATCGTTGTACATGATAACAGCGAGAAACTATTTGCTATTTTCCTAAATAATAATAATAAATAAATAAAAAATATTTATTATTGATCCTGAAGCAATTTTATTTAATTTGAAGATATATCAATAGTAAGGGTTAGTTATACTTGGAGGATAATCTTTACAATTTCATTAGTGAGTTCATTTTTTATGGGCGTACGTTTTAAGCACTAAAATCTTTGACCGCTGTCGATTCAACTAATAACATAAAATCGATCAAATTGGATATGCGGATCTATAAAAAATGTTCTTGTATATACAAACAAGGAATAAAATAGACTGAAAAGTAATTCTAAATTGGTTAGAATGTGTGTAATATTGCCACATGTAGACGCTCCCATTTCGAAATCAAATGAACACTTAAGAGAAAATTTTAACGCATTGGACTAACTTATGTCTTATTCATGTGTTTTTGTTAACAGCGATATAAATAATCATTCGTACTTTTACAAATCATAATAATTAGCGAAAGAAGATAAGGGAATTTTTCAATGCTGAAGTCAACTCTTATTTACGTTATTTTTTCTAGTCTAAAAATTAATGATATGATTATAATGGCTTCCACATATCATTAAAAGACCTATATAGTACTTATATTTTTTTAAATAAAAACATTGTATTAAAAAAATAAGGGATGGCTTTGAAAAAAAGGCGACATGACGCATGGACGTAGATAGACAGGGCTGAAGTTTGTCAAGTACAATTTTAAAATAAGTCTACGAAGACGAAACACGTCGTAATTTTATAATAAATTGTACTTTGCTTATATAAAGATGCATCTCTCCTGACTTTGTCACTCACTAAACTGAGCAGAAAAAATTTAACCATCAAATACGTAAGCAATATATTTATATATGGGCATAAGATTTAATACTTCGTATAGATATGTAAAAAAACTCAAGTAGAAATGGCATCAATGTTGTTATTCTCAACAATCTTTACGTAAATGTCGCGAAGTATCTCATTAATTCTGTTTTATGAGGAAATACATGTTTATTCATTGGAAAGCTCTTCACTTTTTTACCCCTGCTGTCTCTCTTGGCGCCTGATACCGCATACTTATATGAACGGGCAATCTTTCGTGATATATGCGCATTTTTATTTCTCCATAATCACACATGGCACCTGTGGTCCAATAGCTAATTTACCCTACTTAAATCCCAATGTTCAGGTTTTACTGAAGAAAATATTTTTTTACTATAATTATTGTATTTATAAAACGTTTTAATACTTGAATCAGATGAGTAGTTAATAGGAGTATACATAGAATAATAAATTATTAAACTGCCGAGTTTAAAGGTTTTCATATCATAGCCGCATAATTGGATTTCCAATGGGTCGAGCAGTTGCCTGATAACTTTATTTTATGAAAGATCTATCAAAATAAATCAATTAGGATATCCATACAATCTATTTCTGGAGTGTTAATTTACATGCAATTACTATTCGAAGATGCGAAGATGGTAAATGTACATAAATCATGTCCACCACTTAGTCGTTTGAATTTAGATGAATATTTATAAAATGGATAGTTACGTGTGATTCTTTTCATTTTTCAGCGACTTTTCTTGTTTTTTTTTCCATTAATTAATTTATAGGTTAGATATGTTTGTAGAATAAAAAAATGGTGGTATAATTAAAAAAGGGTATTTCCTAATTAAGGATATTTAGGTGACGGGTGGTGCATACGGCGAAGGGAATATTAGCCATCAAAGGTTAAAATTAATTCTTACCAGAATAAGAGTAATATGAAAGAAAGTGTGGAATCAAAGAACAAGAATATCGACGTTGAATAGAATGTCAACAAACTTTGTGTTAAGAATAAAAAAAAACTGGTATTGTAACAATAAATTCTAAATGTGCGGTGTTTATGCAATATGGTCTACATAGGAAGTGGATATAGAGAAAAACATTGAATATCCAACTTACCAGGAGAAGACAATTAAAGAAAAAAGCTCTATCAATTACCAACAAAAGAATGAGAAATCGACTTTGGACAAAATCATTAAAAAAAAATTCATATGGCTTTCGATGATATATAGATGAATCCATAGAAAATTCCAGTCATGGTTTTGTCACTTTATGTGAGGGTGATTTGGCAGTTGATATGGAATAAATTTTATCTCAGAAGGATACGACAAAAAAGGAAATAATGTATCGTCAAGTTCATTAAGAATCATTAAGGCTTTTGGGGAAATCATTTAGAAAATAAGCCAAAAGGCTTCGAAGGATGAATAAAGGCGTTAGATTGAATATTTACTGTCTTGGCGCCCCACACACCGACTCGTATTTGTACAATACTGATATGATAAATGTCCATTTTTATTTTTTCAAACAGCTATCTCCTCTGAATAATATTACAATAATAAATACGTGGTCAGATGTCTTTTTGTTCGCTTTGACAAGCATTAGCTTTGTGTTCGGGTCTATATCGTTATGTTATGATAAGTGTGCTGTAAACTAAACGAATTTATGTATGGGAAACATAAACAGAGCCTCAAAGATTCGCTTCTAAAGCAATCAAAATAAAAAGAAGTCATTTGAGAGACTTGATTGAATTTTTACGATAAAACCATAGTATTCTAAAGCGTGACTCAAGCTTTTAAATTTTCTAAGCTCCTGATACGTAAAAGTTCATTGTCCTTCGTTATACCCTTTTTTGATACATATATAGTTTGTTTGTGTCCATCCGTCTAGTTCTTTCATTTAATCGTAATTCATTTGATCTCATATCTATTGAAATACTGTGTTTTTTTTTAGTTAAATATCCTAAAAAATATAAACCGTTCTTCTTCTTTTGCCATATCCGATTTGTATGTGAATCATATGGCACCTTCAGAATTCTCTGTCACCTGCCATTCTCCTAAGTAATGGCAGCGTCGTGTAATCATGCTGAGTATACTTTGAAGTTGATATTCGACAGTCTTCCAGATCAAGAGAATTTGCTTGAAAAAAAGACAATTAGAATTCAAGCTATTCAGACGTAGAACGTGTCTTAGCCAATGATTTTTTCACAAGAATTGGCTGTCCACCAATTCACTTTTGTTTCTCAATCTCAATCTACGGTGTCTAGGTCTGCGATTTTGATCTCCACAAGAAACTACTGCATTTCCGAACGCACATATGATAAAATATTGGAACATGGCTACCCAGTTCTCCTAGCCAACGATTTTTTCCCGAGAATTGGCTGTCCACCAATTCACTTTTGTCTCTCAATCTCAATCCACGGTGTCTGAGTTTACGATTTCGATCTCCACAACAAATTATTGCATTTCCAAAGGCACCTATAATAATATATTGGAACATGGCTACTCAGTTCTTACTCGATCTTTTTTCGCTAGAACCTATCACTCATGTCACATTTTTAATAATATTATATTTTTTTTAAATATTTATTTACACAAAACTTCTCTAACTGTATTTTTTTTATATTTGTTTCAGGTAAGTTCGAGAGATTTCAATTTACGATAAATTTCAAATTTTGGTAAGTTTTTTCTTATTTTCAGTCCGTTCAGTTACTTCTCTTAGCTGAAATAAATTTTGTTACAATGTTACTTGCAACAGTGAAAATTCTTTGTCAACTTGCAATCAATTGTTTAATGCTACTATTTGAATAAAGTCTCGATCAATACATTTAGGCATTACAACACCCATCTTCTCATCCTCGTTTAAATTTATTATACAACCTTATATCTTATTCACCACACCGCGTGTCACATTCAATATTATTTGAAGATTCGTACCAAAGCCAATTTACATAGACATGTATTTTTACCATTTTTCATGTCATTCTCCATGCCTGGAACCATGAAATTTAAAAATCGTTTTGAAGCCGTGGCTCACGATTTCAAGTCTCAAAATCTCATATAAAATCAACATCATTTAATATGTATTAAGACACATGATACGTATCCCTAACAAGTAAAAGTTTTGAAAACATACATCTATTCCATTCAAGAGTGTATACCATGTGTATACCGTGCTATAACGATTGTGAGTCATTTTTCAAAAGTGCCAGAAGTGTCCCAGGAGCAGCTTTCCAAGATCCTTAATTGCCATGTACTAAAATACACATAACTACCATTCTAAATAACTAAACCCTCTTATATTCGTGTTAACTTTTCTTGGGAAAGGATTATCTTGCTTACTATAAGATTTCGTGAATTTTTCAAAAGCTAAAAGAAATCTACAAAATACATTTTAATACACATAAACCTAAAAACTGTGGAGGTCGATACGTTTCGTCTTACAGTGATAATCGCCAGTTACGTTAGTATTTTTTAGTATACGTAATACAACAAATAATGTTTCATGCGTTTTCACGACACAACACGTGTTGTACTTACACACGTGTCATGTTCCATTGTTCAAAAACACCATCAATACGGCTGTGTATATCATCAAAATTATAGGTTTACTTGCTTACGGATTTTTAAAATTCAACCTACGAACAGCAACAGTCGCCTTTAATATTATTCATTTTGTATTTTTATGATCCACCTGTATTTCAACTGTTTTATTTTATGTTCAATCAAAGAATCGTGAGTGATGTATTAATATTTTATCATACGTATTAAATTTGATAGCCCTGGTAGTTCAGAGGCTACTCCACATGATTTACTATTGGATATTGTTGGTGTAAATCTGACAGCTTACCTTGTTCGTTTTTAATTTAAAGATACAGCACTAGAAGCATTATGAGTTTAATAATTACCTGATATGGAATGTGCGTTTGAAAACAATTGTCAGATAAGACTTCACTTTTTGGAGCTCGGTATACTCCATTTCGAAAGTAGGCCTTTTTACTTTGTCAACTGTCCTTCCTGTTCGGCAGTCCTGCATATCCAGTTACTTACTCCAAGTCTGTAAAACTCCTGAATCGTGATAGACATTCTTGCGGGCTAGCCAGCATAACCAATACAAAAGGATTGTAACTTAATTTTAACAATATCATATTCATAAATAACGAATTATCAGTGTGAGAGATTGTCTTTTGTAAGATCCAGAATAGTTGAAATTTCCCGTGGATCAGTTTTGAAAGTGATAACTGTGAATTAAGTGTCCTCCGAAATATGAAAAATAGAAACGAAAGAAATGCCAAGTTTCAGAAAAAACGCATTCATTTTTTCATTGTTTTTCATTTGTATACCATATTTTATAAAGTTTTTGAATTTAGGCTAGTTGCTGGGTAGTTAAAATGGATATCAATTACGAGTGAAAGTTTTATTTTTTTAATCGCTTCGGATATTATTGAATATGATTATTTTTAATTTCCCCTCTCCGCCGAGGTAAGCTTAGTTCGTTTGGTTGATAAAAGTAGCTTAAAATAGGGTGTTTTCCAGTATTTTACAAAATAACTCAAAAACAATGCATTTGTGGGATGTGTAGTATGGAGGTTGATTTGGTCCAAGGAATCACTCTCACTTAATCTTCAATGTTACGATTTATTATTGTTGAAATATTAGAAAGTTATTACAAAGATATTTCGATTACAGAGCTTAAAGTTCGCGGAGAAAGATGCGTACAATAGTGGATAAAAACAAACGACGTACGGCGCGGCTCTTAACTTGTTGTTATGTTGATTCGAACAGCGGAGAAAGAGAGAGAGCTCGGCCGTGCGTCGCTTCTTAAGAGTTGTCGGAATGTTGGTGATACTGCGCCTGGTGCGTCTGCTGAATTTTTATTGTGTTAATTTGACGTTTGTTATTGTTTGAATGTTTGTGACACTTGATAGCAATGTTTAATTAACTTTGCACTGAATTTATATAAATTATATCACTGGCTGCAAATAATTTATGTCACTGGCTGAGTGTATTAGTTTATATACGCCACACATCAAATCAAAAAAATGTCAATGAATAAGTTATAGGACAAAATTATGCAGCACGTTTTAAAGTTATAAAAACTCTTCAGTTTCCTACGTACAACGAAGAAAATATCTGAAAAACGATGCATCGAATCAAAAAATTGTCCTTAAGGTAACGCTTTGGCATCAGTATTATTATTTTTTTTAAAGTCATCACTCACTGTACGGAATAAAAACTATATTGATATTGTATCTTGTTTTTTTGTTCATTGTTTTACAAAAATAAAGTAAACCGAGTTGGCGTTTCAGCAGAGAGCAGGTTGCCTGTCACTCAATCAGATATCTCCAGATGGTTCTCTACGCCTGGTGCTCGTACAGTTATGAATTATTATTTCTTAAATATGTAAATTATCTGAGGCCATTATTGTTAACAAATTCACAATCCAAATTCATCTCCTTTTTTCATTTCCAGTCATGATATAATACTCATGGTCACCTTTATCTTCTAACAACTGTAAAACATTTTCTTCGGCTACTTGCTCTCCACCACTATTCTATATCTTCTTCCGTGTATGCTCCCTAAGTGGACCGTATGGACACCACGTGTCGCCTCCAAGAATCCCTGTCGCCCGGCAGTATTCCTATGTCATCCCAGGTGATATTTGCATCCCGTAACTTCGCCGAATACATTCTATAGATAGTATTTAGCAGCCTTCCGGCCTACCAGTCGGCTTGAAGAATAGGCAAGTCAGTTTCAGACTCTCGTGAGACATCTCCAATATGCGACCGAGCTAGATCCAGCTGGATCATTACTACCATTGTCAAAATTGTAATATTGCATTAATAAAGTATAGTAAAAGAACAGCTCAATTTAGAAACGACTTCAATGTAAAAATTAACAATATTTAAAATACATTTTAATTGTTATTTCAATATTCTGGAGACTTATTGTTCAAATCATTTTTACACGTGCAAAATATTTACAAGTATTTTACTTTGAATAAGTATCAGGAGTATATAATGCCGAGAGGGTAAATGTTACATCCTTCGTCCAACCTTGTTCGCACAACTGACACAAATCAAAAACGGCCAAGAGCCCAAACAAATTACCGTCTTCCCAGTTAACACGTTAATGATAGCCTGTTGTACACTTACATCTTGAAATACACGGTGATGAAATTCGCAGTACACACTGCCCGACAGTCGAGATCTATTTCATATGCTCCTGATACATTCAAAATCGTTTTGCAAGTTTTTTGTCAAATATTTTACTCCATATTTTTATTATTTACAGTGTTAAATGGTGTTTTTTTATATCACGTAGGCTAACGCATATATTTTTAATGCCAAGTTTTCTTCTAAAGTAGAGCATATGAGTCTACACTGCGTGAAGACATCCGCTCAAAACATGAAGTATATGGATCTCTGCAATGTCTTGTTAGATTGGTTTTTTTTAAATCCCCATCTTGAGACGTATACGCTAACCTCTACGCTAGACAACATACATGTGGTAAAGATCATAATAATCGCTCTCTTGAATATTTGAACAATTCAATATAATTCTGCAGAACCAAATGATTTTGTGATGGATAAATCAGTTATCACGTCAGTATAAACACTATAGTAATACGATATGTAAGTCGGCTTGGAATATTTG
The DNA here is from genome assembly GCA_022683975.1 of Rhyacophila evoluta. NCBI lineage: Eukaryota > Metazoa > Arthropoda > Insecta > Trichoptera > Rhyacophilidae > Rhyacophila > Rhyacophila evoluta. The sequence goes on from JAGVSQ010009651.1 coordinate 9,210, forward strand.
ATTTAACTGAAATAAAGTCAACTGCACTTATTCGTTGTGCACACAGTCCTGCATCACTCGATTATTTTTAATTCTCTCGCTGTAGGATTCGAACGCAACTATCTCCAACTACAAACCACGCGTCTCTTGACTACCGGGGAGACTATATGCATCATTATATAATATTCAATCAGGACAAATCACCACAGGAAAAATACGCGTATACACCAATACGTGTTTTTGTATTTGTAATACTATTACTATTATTATTGGTTTTCTCGGTGGCTGTATTGATAAAAGCACGCGTAATTAAATCACTCACGGGCTCAAATCTCATATCTGCATAAAAATCACCATGCTTTAATCTATATCTAGATGCAAGGTATAAAGTCCCAACGAGCTGAGCGATTAACTAGCAGCCAATCCTCGTTATAAATATAATAGCAAGATTTTTTTTTATATGCTGAAATAATATTAAAACCATGTTTTTTTTAAATAAACACACACTATAAGTCTTATTTTTAAAGTATTTTAGAGTGGTTTTTATTATTAGTGCTGGTCTAAAAAATAGTTAATCCTCTGACAACATAACATTAGAAATCGCTGATGTTGTCTACGCTACTGGGTAGACGATGAATATAAATAATATTTGTCATAAAAAGACTCTGTAGCAAAGTTATTGCAATTCATTACATACACGCTAACGTAAATTACGATCCATTCAATTCAACTCCTGCCTTTAAATTGTTAGAATATCATGTTAAGTCTTAAGTCGGAGTGAAGCGAGCAGAAGCTTCGTGTCAGCGTTTGATTTACAACGGCCCTTTGTTCTCTTTTGCGGGAAAAATAAAAGAAAATTGCAAAAAATATCAAGTCCAAACGCTCTTTGGACATTCGTCAAGGGTCAGCCATTGGAAATTCCGAAACGCGGGAGCTGTTTGTACGTCTCCCATTATATTACCTCACCAATTTATGGATGAGTATAAATTTTAAAATATAATGAATCTAGGAAATCGGTGCTGCAGTCCTGTATTTTCAATTATTTACAAATTCCAACAGATATAGGGATCAAATCCCGCACACTAACTCCTCGGCTATTGGATAGACTCTTATAAATTACCCAAGGCTTAAATTGCCATGCAGTCAAATGTGCTGAAGTTAAATATATAATTCGATTGTGAAATGGAACAAAAGACGTAATCCTCATTTTTAAAAAAGTGATTTTATTCCATAACCTCAATGTATACAGCTTAATACATGTACTAGCAAAATGATGATAGCTGAAAATTCCAAATTAGTGTGTAAATTTAGCTTTTAGGTCTGAAAAAAGATGGCTTGTGAAATTTGCGGCCGGGAAAAAAAGATTTTCACCTTATTTATTTATTGGTTTTTCTTATATTACTTATTAAATTAATACCATATTGAGTAAATATGAGACCTGTTGTAAGTTGTTTGTGTGTAATGTTTCGACTTAGGCTCAAAGTCATCAAATAAACTGTTTTGTGTGTCTTGTATAATTTGTGTGGCTTACGTCCTTTTTTCTTTCCACAGTAGACATACATCAAATCATTTTGTCAAGAAATTGTGTGAAGAGACCATCACGCTCCTCGTATGCAAGTATTTCTCCCCGCGAATCTTTTAAAAGCAATTTAATTTACCCTCGTGACTACCCGGGCGAATAGTTTTCAAGAGCTGGTTGGGTAAATCGACTTGAGTAACTTTTCTCTTTCCATACTTATTTCTTGGAAATTCTTACAGTATTTGATTAGGATCCTATTTTGGACAAAGGACATATTGGTTATTTTACAAGACCAAACTGAGACAACTTGGAGTCAATATGACCATTATTAAAATCATCAATATTAATATTTATTATAAACTCACTCTACTTATCCGTTGGCCATCACAAAAAATCAAGTATCTCATAGCAATAATTGCAAATGGCACCGATTAATCGCTTGTGAAAATATTCATCAGACCCGTGAAGTTGTCGCGTTTGCTCTCGCCGGATAGAGAAATAAAAATAATTGACCATTCCGGCCGAGAGCTTTTTGCTGTCTCGCCATTTTGCCAACATTCCCAAGTAAGGGAATAAAAATAACACAATGGTCACCTTACTACAGACTGTTCATAAAGTTTATAAATAATATCACTGACAATATATTGAAAAACATCTTTAACCTTTGATTAAACCTTACATTAAAATTACACTTAAGTGTTCCAGGATACTTATTATATCAACACCCGCGCAATATTCACTAAATTTATATATGCCCCAAAATGTCATTTACGTGTAATTATAAATTTAATTATTATCAAGTTACTCTTCTTCTAAGTCTTCTCACTCGTTCGTATTCATGCATTTATTTATTATTCGGTGTTAATATTATATAAACAAATCAACCATGACTTAGATAAGTCACGGGTTATGAGTATATTTAAGCTTAAAAATGTGAGAAAAGAATCTGAACGTCATAAATTTAATATGCAATGAAGTAAAATTTAGATATTTACTTATTAACCTTATTATAATTAAATGATTACGACAAGATGGTGAGATATTTTTAATTACTTTTTGTCGAAATTGTAATGACTATTCACACCTTTTATCTTTTAGCGTACATATGTGTTCACTCTCAAATTTTGTGTATAATTCACATTGTGTAAATCACTAAATAAATATAATATGGATTGAAAGACTTATTTCGACAGATTTCTGATGGAGATTAGTTGTCAGCAATATCTTCAATGATCATCCAGTGATCCATTTTCGATCTTTTTTTTTAAATAGTTCCTTCTCTTTTAAATTTCTAACTACAAAGCGCAAATGCTAACATCGACCACCGTGGAACTGTTTTATTATTTGTTAACCAACCAATTTATTATATACGTACCGTCTTAGTTAATTTGAAAAAAATATAAATAAATATTTTATTTAAAATAACCTCTTATAATCTAAAGTCTGAACACCCTGTATTTTAAAAACCTTCTATATACGGTGTCCATCGGTGACAATGTGGAATTTATACTTTGCTTCGGAAACTTTTTTCGAACTCTTTCGCGATTGCTCATCAAATAACATCGTAGCTATTCCGAACCTAAAGAACATATTTGTATTCGATTGCTTAAATTTATCTCAGGTTGATATGATATGTTGCCTTGGGTTGTTGGAATGTTCTAGAAAAGATAAATTTATCTATTTTTTATCAAATCAGTCTGTAACGATTTTCAGATTAGTCTGCTATTTCAACTTGCTTTGATTATTAAGTGAAAAAGTATTCTACATACCAACTATCATAGATTTCTACGACAGCAATCACACTAACCAATGTTTATAATTTGATACTACTGTTTGATAATTTCTTAAAGAAAACCCCGCACAACAATTTTAATGACGTGGTATGCTTACAGGGATGGTCTAGCAATACGTTAATAAGTTGCGCATCGTGAGCAATTAATTGACAACCAATCCTCGTGAAAAATCTGATAGTTCATATCGGATATCTGCGTACCCATTTATGGAGTAGACATTTCCACACCATGTAGATTCATATGCTCCACTTTTAGAGAGAACGCAGTGAATATATATGTTTCAAACTTTTAAAAGCTCGTGTTTTTCGGTAACTTTTTAATATATTAGTATTATATTTTAAATAAGTAATGCTAATTAACACATTTCATTTTCTTTGCAACGTAACGTCATATTATGTTTAATTCATTTTTATCTATCCTCATATCTTTTTTTCACCATGTCCGCTCCGAAAGTGGAGCATATAGATCTATCACACACAATCTAGAGATGTCCGATTGGAAATTGATGAATAAGAATCCCTGCGATATTATTACATCTCCTGACAGATTATTTAATGATTATTCGCGAAAATTTGGCTTTCAGACAATTGCTGAACACAATGGTCATACATATTTGCATTTTTTTTAATCAGGCATATGTCGGGATCAAATCTGCATTATTCTGTAGCGTACTCGCTCACTTCTCCGTCATTGGGGAGAATATTTATAACTAAATAATGTACATATATATTTTTCTTGATAGATAAACGTAAAATAAATAATGTTATTAGTGCATTGTAATAATGTACAAATAATAGATAACCTAAATGTGCACTACATTTCGTTGATACGATAAAATACGTACAATTAATTTGGTCGATTTTTAACACTTGGCCTGCGGGACCCGTAATATTACGTGATTGTATATTCTAGTGGCTATCTGCCGGACTCGGAACGTTCCGTGCCTCATACTATAAATATTT
>JAGVSQ010009652.1:0-10461 GCA_022683975.1 Rhyacophila evoluta
CGACATACGGTTTCTGAAACGCACAAATTTGTGCGCTCCGTAAGCCATGTGTTAATTATGTTTTTGTCTTGCCTCCTCGGTAGCGTACGCTTCTAGTTATCAGGGGAATGCGGGTTCGATTCCTTAACTGTCGATTTAAAAAAATCTGAAAATGCAGGACTACATGGCGATTAGGTTAAGCAATTGTCTGACAGACAATTCTCGTGAAAAATTAATCTGTCAAGACGTCTTCACATTACGGAGATCGATATACTCCTCTTTCAGAGTGGATATCTTCACTCTGTCGATGCATATGCTACACTTCAGGAACGAACATATTATAAAAAAATATTATACATTTTAAATGTCTATTCGGTAATGTACAGGTTAGTGTACGAGCCTCGCATCCGGAGAGCGCAAGTACGGTTCCCACATCTGCTGGATTTTAAAAAATCTGAAACTGTACGACTGGATGTACAATGGGTCGGACAGTTGTCTGACAAACGATTCTCATGAAAAATAATCTGTTATGGCATGTTTTCTGCGGAGATCCATATGCTTCACCTGCAGACATAGTATAAATATATATATATATAGGGTAAACTGCATAGTGATTGGCCACTTACAATAAAACACAAAATATAGATATTTACAACCTTAACTGTTATTTTTTGTTATATGTCTTGTGTTTTGCTGGCAAGTGGCCAATCACTGGCATATGGCCAATCATTGGGTAGTTTACCCTGTGTACATAATAAATAAAACTCATTAATATAATACAGCAATTATAATTTATTACTTTATAAATATCACACACATTTATTTGTACATCACCATCGTTAATACATTAATAGATGTCTCTCACTTTATAAAAATTATAAAATATTAGTATAGCACCTTAAGGTTATATTAAACAAATCAAATATTTATTATCAATCAATATTTTCCCTAGGCTAAAAAAAAATTAAATCACAACTTAACTTATCAGGAATTATAATGTTGCAAGTTAAAAAAAATCGGCACGTTGTACAGGCATGCATTAAATAACAACAGTTGAAAATGTTATCATACGTAATGAAACGAGTACTAATGTATAATAAATATACATATAAAGTAGTTTAATTTTTAGTTCAAAAATGATGTTTTATACTTCCACCAAGAACTTTGTCATATTTTAATACAGAAGTCGACAATCGGTCGATAATGACCAGTTATTGACCGCAGATAATGTGTAATCAATCGTGACCGTAGAAAAGACTTTGAATATGAAATATAATTTAGTTAACAGCCTAAGAATTATTGGACACACCTGTACATAATTTGATAAATCATATAAAATTAACAATAATTTAATAATCTCATAGAATTAATTCCCTCTCTCTGCCATATCCGCGGCTGGCAGTTTTATTTTTAAAATTGACCAAAATAACTTTCAATACATATTTTGTGTGATAGTGTAGCGTTGAGGTTATCGTACACGTCTAGCAATCCGGCGAATGCAGGTTCGATTCTAACATCTGTCAGATTTTTAAAAATCCAAAAATGCAGGACTGGATGCCATTGGATTGAGAAATTGTCTCACAAACAATTCTCTTGAAAAATAATCTGTCAAAACGTCTTCACATTACGGAAATCCATGTACTCCACTTTCGGAGTAGATATCTTCGCACTGTGTAGATGTATATGCTCCACTTTGGGAACAAACATGGCATAAGAAAAAGAAAGAAGAAGCTTATAGTTCAGGTATGTATTGCGGCTATAATAATTATAATTAATAACATATCCTTACTTCCACATTCCAAGTAATGAAGAAAAACTGAAATCATTAATATAATTTTTTTTATAGTTTGACACATACCTAAGCTATCATTGGTTATAATATGTATAAGAGAAAATTAAAAGCAATTTGCCAATATTTAAAAGCGGAATTAAATACTAAAAAAACACTTAAAGCTTAAATTAATAATGTGCTAAATTCATTAAACAAATCTAATTATTGGTAACAAACTTATACACATGGTGCCAAATGAAATAGTAAATAATATTCTAATAGGAAAATCAATTCGACATAAAACCAATTTTACATATGGCTAATTCGACATATGGCCAATTCAACACATAAACACTGAGAATATTTTCTGTTCAAGTCTAAACCATAATTAAAGACAGTCGCCAATAAAAAAAATATTATATTTAGAAATTAGCGGAAAATTATTCTCTAACATCTCTCCTAGGTACCGAGATTGGTATCACTTGTGTCTCTTGTTTTTTTGCTGGTTATAGCTATTATAATAGGCCACTATTATCCTAATATATTTAGCAGGCTTCCAAAATACTGGCACTCATTCAGTAAAAATTAGAGACTGACAGAGTCTACGCTATTCTGAAGCAATCATGGTTTTCTACTAAGTCAAGGGTATCTAGAAAGCTGACTCCATGGCATTCTTCTGCTTTCATCATTCGTGCAGAAATGCTGTATTGCCTGCATAAGAATCACTAAAATTTAACTAAACATTATACTAAATATATTATAAATATTAGAATGATCCCTTATTTTATTTTTTATTGGCACTGTCTTCAATTATTTATCACAAAACTCAATAGAAATTAGGTCACATTCACATACCATCATAATAGATATCTATGGTAATACAGTATACAATATTTTGATAATACCAACAGAAGTAAGCTCGCTAATACATTAACTATGGATTTTAACTAATTTTTAATTTCATTTAGTGAAACTGTTCACGATTTTCTTTGACATACAGTGGAAGCCGATTATTGTGATCACTATGGGATCTGTATCTTCTACAATAACCTGCTGATAACATTAAGCAGAAAACAAAATATCATATTATAGAACACAATTTAATACAAAATAATACAACCTACTTATATTTACCAAAAACTACACTTTTTAAAACATAAAATTTATTTGGAGAATTTATAAATTATTGTCTATTTGTTTGAATTTATTGACTCCTGAATATATTCCTCATAACCAGTCTTTTTCAAAGTTATCTATAGATTAATTTAATAAGAAAATTGATAATAACAGCCAAAATTTGATTATAGTAAGGAAATTATTTTTGAGTAATTTCTTATGATGTGATTCGGTATGGACTGATTATGATAACAATACACGATTGATAACATTATCAATGATTGCAATATCGGGTTTCCACTGTATTATACTTGGAGGCAAATATATTATATAGTTTTATATTAATAGTACAACATTTATTTTAAAATAAAATGACTACAGATAACATTAAATATTATGATATTCAAATGTTATAATAATCACAGTTTACATTATTTTCTCCTCTTCCTCCTCCTTTAAGCGCAAAGTTAAAGATTAAATCGATTTATTGAAATCATTATTTGAGTCAAATGATTTATAATTATTGCTATTTTTGAGCATGGCAATGATTTTTATTATAGACCTTACAGTAAAACCATTTTCATTTATATAATTATTCAAAATTTAGTATAATTTAAAATTTGTTTCAAATATTTCACACCATAAATATTATGCAAGGTAGTGTGATAAATAAGTATAGAGTTTTTTTATTAAAAAAGACTATAAATGATTCTTCGTGGTCAATTTTTTGCTAGGATCATAACAGCCATAGGGTTAAGTATAATTCATCGTACAAAATATTGGTTTTTTCGGTTTTCCTTCATTTAACATTACATGAACGCGAGTTTGAATTATGTGTAGCTGCCTGTGTGTTTATTGTCATTTGTGTATTGCGTATTTCAAATCGTTATTTAAGGCATATAGGAAATAGTAACACCTTTTTCATTGAGAAAATTTCCATGATTTTTCAGCAATTATAAAAATCCATCTTGTCAGCTATTTTTACAACCGATTGGTTGAGACTCAATCCCTCAATTTCAATAATCATCTAAATACGCATTAAAAGAGTGTTGATTTATAAGCAGCTGCAAGACTCGAATATATATCTTCCAGAGCTGTGTGATATATGACCTTATCAACTCGACCATCACGGAAACATTGTCAATAGCCCCATCTACTATGCAAGATTGGCATAAAAAAATAGGGTTTCAAAGTTTATTTTTTGTTTTAATCTTGTAATGATTCAAAAAAATCTATAAAATTGTTTTTGAAATCTATCTTTTTTTAAAAATGGCAATCCTTTCTAATTTTGAAAATGGTATTTACTGTAAAACAATCATTTTGTCACATAACAAATTTGACACAATTTCACCTCTATTCAGGCAGACATTGTCATTAACAAAAAATAATTGTTTGCAGTTATATTTTCTATTAAATAATACAAAAAAATGGCTTAATGACTACCAGACTTGATCAACCACAATTATATCATATCAAACAATTAGCATTATACTTTATGTAACTTTAAATTTTGTGCAATTATCCCAAAATATTTTTGCAGTTTGACCTGAATAGATACATATTTGATCAATATGGTCAAATTATCAAACTAGTGAAATGTGTACGTCGGATAACAGAAAAGTTTCTTTTTTAAAATCACAAAACTCTAATCAACGTCTTTTGATTGTCTTAAGTATAAAATTATGGTAAAAAATAATATGGAATGGCAAAGTATATTTTCGCCATATTTTTAGCTGGAGATAAAACATAACTCAAAAACACAGTGGCGTAGCTAGAAATATTAGGCCAATTAACAATAATCACTTTTGTACTCTCATCTAATTTACCATATTTGTTTTTTTTTTCTCTTTTCGAACATAATTATATTTTATAAATATATTCTAATAAGACTATTTCAACAAGGATTCACTTTTCACCTAACTCATCACTACTACATACTGCATCCGAACACATATGGATTATTTTTGCGACTACAGGATATAGATCCGGACGACTTCCCAATTAAATACATCCCTTTAATGACTAGCATATAGGAAATACAATAGAGAGAGGCATGGCTCGAGTAATTTTAAATTTGAATGGCGGCCATTTTAAAATTATTGTATTAATACACTGGAGTTCATGCGACTGAGATTTGGACCCCTCGACTAATCGAGCTCACGCAATGGGAAAGCTACACCACAATAATAACAGCTAAATTATCAATAATTGACAAAAGAGTTCATAATTTTGTCATTGAGATGTAAAGTACATGCGTGAGTGCTTTTGTATCAAACGCGAGTTAAATATATTCAATTGTTAACATTAATATAATATTGTGCAGATAAACAATTAGAACTAAATTAACATTAAATAAATTACTTACGAGTTAGTAGACGTTTTAACGTGTCTGACTAAAGTGTTAACACAGAATATTGAGCTATTACAATTTAGCTACTAAACCATAGGTAGACATCATTGCGTGTGTTTGCCTTGCGCCCATTTATCTTTTGACTTTTTGAACGCCTCAGCAATGCACGATCTGAAAAATAAATAATAAAACTGATAAAGAAAAATTGTATCATTGTTAGTATTTGAATATGAGAGCCTTAAATGGGGCGGACACATTATCTGCAAGAGTTATGCAATTTTTTTAAAGAAGTTAATTAAAAAATGACTAATGGTGGACAGTGGATTTCATAGATAGTAGAAGTTGACAGGAATCTACGAATTCTTAGTGTCAACTATAGGATTATTACAATAATCAAATACCTGAACATGCTTTGATGAAGGACGTATGCTGAGACGTGACCAGCATCAATATATCGGACCTCCGCTCCTGGCCACAGCTCTTCTAAAGCACCCGTGTCTCCCCGGGGTACGTAAGCATCATTCTTTGCGCAGACAGCTGTCGATAAAATAAATCAGACAATAACTAAAAATGCTTGATGAATATTTAATTTAAAGTCTAAAATAGGACTATTGTAACAATTCAACAATTTATGTATTTTCATTGGTAATTCGGATGAATCCTTAAGATAAGTAAGACTCACCGATAATAAGCGAAGTATCAAAAGGCACTGTAAAATTGCCAAGATGAGTGCACTCATCCATGACACCGCGCATAAACTGAAGAGCCTCACGATTCCTCACGTTCACCTTCGTCACCCCCTTGCTCTTCCCCAAGAACGGAATGCTCGACAAAATATTCTTAGTAGTAACAGCAGTCTTCTTCTTTTTATTGCCATCAGATACTCCTTCACCATCGCTTTCTATCATTATGTCGTTAATAATTTTAGATTCCATAGACACGGACTGCACACTGCTATCAACTTTATTACTTTTAATGTTTACATCACTTTCAACACTACTTAAATTTACAACGTTTTTAACATCACCAGCATATTTGCCGTCCTTATTTAATCCTGTATCACTTGTGATAACATTTTTTGACGTTTCACAATCAACAGTCGAAGAATCACAACTATTAGTTTTCTGCGTTGTACTAGATTCAACAATATTTTCGACACAACTAACGTTCTCTGTATTCGCCACAAAATTATCGTCTTTTTTGGTAATTTTAGCAGTCAACGCTTTGTCAACATTTGTAAAAGCAATTCTATTTAGCTCATCAATTTCACTAGGCTCCAGTCCGAACTTTTTATCTGACGTAATTTTATTGTACAGATCATCACTGATTTTATTTTCTGTCTTTAAACATTCCAAAGAAGTAACTTTGTTATTTACAGTTCCATTAACACCATTATTATATTTATTTCCAATGACAGAGTATTTCTGATTTACTTCCGGAAACAGACCCTGACAGCTGGATAAATTATTTGGATTTGTAATATCGAAAGTTTTAATACTGGGGTCGGTTGTGTTGATTATATTCGGTAAATTAAAGTTAGCCATCTCCATCGGGGATTTAGATTCATTCCTCGAGAACCTTTGTGCGAATTTTCTGCCGGCCAAGAAGGCTTCATCGACGATCGTGACCATCTTTGCAAGCTTATCACAGTATTGGCCATCGGAAAAGAACTGTGATTCGAGGAGTTCCCAATTGATTGAATTCGACATGACACCCTGAAAATAAAAAGTTATATCAGTAAAAAAATTATTCAAAATACAAGATATGCAAAAATTTTATGGATTGTTATTCTTTTTCTGCTTCCGATGTGGAGAATCTGGCCACTGTATGACAACTCCAAGATACTTTTCCATTTTGCATCCTTCCAGGTCATACCAGCATCCCTCATCTACACCGAATGCATTTTTTACTTATTGATTACTTTGTGAGATTCACGCTAATAATGCATTGTAATAACGATCCTTGTATTTATTTCTAATGAATATGTATCAATTTCAGAATTAATTTAATTTTTCATTTTTCATTTATAAAAATCTCCGTTGACTTAAGTTGGTTGATATCAAGTAGATATTTAGTAAAGACAATCTTCTACTAACCTTTTCAGTGCTAAATTCTACGAATCTCATATCTATTTTTTATGATGCCAACAGGAAATAAGTTAACCCAATTATATAAGTGAGATAAAATATTTCACCTGTGTAAAAACAGCAGATGCTGTTGACCACGAGAGGCAGGGGACCAGCACCAATGGTTTAGGCCAATTTGTAGCAGCAAGTGATGCCATCTAAAAATTAAAATAATCAACAATTGAGTTACTAAGCCATTATCTTTCACCATCCTATTATTTCTACACAGACAGTTTAACAGTAATATTTTTTCTTCCGTTAATAATTTAAAAATATAACGTCACTTACGTGTCCACCCATAGATAAACCGGTGACTCCTAGTGGTCCCAATCCATTCCTCTCGCACCAATGCAGCAAAACTAGAGTCTCCAGAATCAGACATCCACCCATCACAAAAATATCCGAAACATTGTGCAGAGATGATCGCCTGGTAAATGTTAAAACAAAATTAACTAACAATACACACAAAATCTGTGAAAAACTATGAGTGTGTGTGAACAGTAAACTTAAACACCTAGCAATAATCAAGTTAGATAATCACAATGTATATAACTTAATACATATTCTATCAACAGGGTGTAAGCTGCAAATGCCAAATTAGTATCTAAATTTAGTTTTTAAGTTTGAAAAAAGGATGGCCTTTAAATTTGCCACCAGGAAAAAAGACCATGTCAATTTTATTAGTGTTTATTAAATTACTTATTATAATAGTATCATATTGGGTAAATACAACACCAATTTTAGTCTTCGTGCACTTTAACATTGTATCAAATTTTGACTTTGTTCTAATATTGTTGAGTAGAGGTTGTCTGTGCCTCATGTAAAATTTGTTTCGTGTAGGTTATGTCCTTTTTCCTCTACATAGTTGACATAAAAAGATATAAGGACAGAATGGACATTTGGCCCATTCGCGATATCACACATAACATTTACATGGATAAATCAATATAACATGTTTTACACTTACACTTGATCCTGAGGTTTCCGAAGACCATAAAATGGATTTTCTAATATGATAGCACCGATTCCAGCCTCCTTCATCAACGGTTTAGCCATGAGATTCCTTCTCCTCCAGAAATACTAGAAAAACAAATATTATAATGTTTACAACACAATAGTAACATTGCAACTTTTTTTTATTCATTTTTTTTCACAATGTTTATGTATTTTTTTCTAGCATAAAAATATATGATATGATCATAATGACTTCTACATATCATTTATAGATATGTTTATATTAAAATAAATAATAACTTATAATTAAAAAATAAAATAATGGCTTTGAAAATAAGGTGACAAGGCGCAACAAGGGTTAAGAAAATATATGTTCAATTTTTGTAAGTTCAATAAGAATTATTTACAACGAAAGTAAGAATAAAATATTACATGATCTCCTGTCCCAGCGAGGTGAACGCACATTGGTTTAGCATCGCTGTCAGCCCACTTCGCCGGCATTACCACCTGAACACAACAAAACGAAACATTCATCATCATAGATTCTTTGACAAAAACAATATGACAATTTATAAAATACACTTTTAACGATACAAGTATCTTTGTCAGACATTTTAACTAAGCCGGCAATACTTGATGTTAAGCAACATTGTATATGAACAGTATAAGCATAGATAGCTGTTAACTAACTTATGGAGAAGGCAGTAGCTTCCACTATTACCAGATTCAGTGCCCACTTTATGTGGGGGAGTCCCTCTGTGTAGTTACTTTCGTCACAGAAAATATCAGCGACTGCCAAATACATACTATGTCAAAGATCTGTTCATATATCTATCTGAAATAATAACTTTTTGCATTATATATATAATGCCTTAAAAATATTGACTGATTACTGATAAACATGGCACATAAAATAGAAAAGAAATCTGTATTCAGAATAATTCACTATTATTTTCTACGTGGTTGAAACGCAATTGTTTAACTTTTATCAAAATTAAGCTCGCGTCATTAATCCAATAAAAAAAATATACAAATATTTGCTACGGCAGTTACTACACCTTTATCACGATTGCGTATAATTTTAACAACAAGGTCAGAGTGTTTTGCAACATATTTTTTTTAATGCTTTTTTGACATTAAGGATCTATAAACATTTTCAAATCAGGTAGTCACAAATATCTTGTTTACTTCCATTAAACTCACAATTAAATGTGAAAGTAGCCAGCAAAAAAATAACAAACATTACCTATTATCTCATAGTTATAATCTGTATTTTTATTCCTGAATTATTTACATCTACAATAAAAGAGTCAGAAATATGAATTAAATGATAAAACAGATTTAGAAGTGATTTATCTAAATGTAATTAATATTATGACATGACAACTGTATAACTGCTAAAATCAAAATAATCCCAGATTTGGATTTTCCTTAACTATGTATATCGTTATCTCCATGACAATTATGTATACAAGATAAAAATAGCATTCAAATTGTAACCAATTTGATAACGGACTTTTATAATCGTGGATACCGTACCTGGAAATGTGCTCTGTGTGCACATGGCGGAACGACTCCGGGAAGAAATGTTTCCATGGGAGTCAAGAAGTGGCCTTCCAGGATATGACAGTCGGAGCCCTTCTCCTCCTGTAAAATTACACACAATATCAGCAACACGGCAAAAACTTGATACCGAATGTTTATTAAACTTTCGTCTTCATTATGTTGGAATATTTACTATGTACTTTATTATGTTTATCAGTTTCTTTTCATTATTCTATCATATCAGTGGTCAAGTATGTGAGCAGATAAATTTAGCCGCCAGAGATAAAATTCAAATACTGCAGCTGCATAAAAAAAGTCAATAAAAATGTATTATCTTGTCTGTGTCAACACATCTATCTATATAAATAAAAATGTAAATATTCATTTGTTCAAAATCTTAAATCTCTGAAAGCTCTTCACCGATTGCTTTGAAATCTTGACACAACATTGTATTAGAATACATGCGTGTTTTTATATACCTAATATAATACAGATGTCACACCTGCGACAGGTAAAAACATGTTTTTTTTAAAAACAGCGCCATTTAATTAGACTGAGCCACAGCAATGCGTGGCCGGGTATAGCTAGTTTATAATAAAAATGATAAATTTGATATATCG
>JAGVSQ010009653.1:0-13462 GCA_022683975.1 Rhyacophila evoluta
AATGTGTAGATCCATATGCTCCACGTTGGGAGCGAACATGATATATATAAAAAAAAAAATGTTTTTTATTGTATTGTGTTACTGAAATTTTGATCGTTTAAACAGTTCGAATCGTATTTTCTTTTCAATAATTTTGGAATATCACAGTACAGGTTTGACAATGTCATGAAGCAAGAAATTTCGAGCAAATTTCCGAATTTCTACCTACTGCTAACGTAATCATCCTATCGTAAATGCAATGGCTCTTAAATGTATGTATTAGTATTTTATCTAATATATTTTATGTTGGAATTAATTAAAAGGAATTACGTAAAACTTAGTCATTGATTTTACCAGAGTAATTGTGTGTCGTTTTTCTTACTTGCTATATAATATCAAATTATACTGAAAGGCGGGTGCTATTTGTTACGAAGATGGTACGAAATACTTAAGAAAATACTTGCTGGTGACTTAAATTAACACTGATGAAAAAGTGACATACTTTACATTAATTTATTAGTATGCAACATAACAATCTAATGAAACAATATTTTAATGCGTTATTATGACTAAGTTAGTGAATGGATTCAGTGAAATGCATACGTTTCGTGTCAATTATACAACATTTTATCATATAAATTAATACTATTACAGAAGAAACTACGATTAAAAACTCCAAAATTTCACTCAAATAGAGAAAATGAGTCCACTAAAAATGGATTGATTTTAAATGAAAACTTTGAATTATTACAGTTATAAGCAAATGACGGTATTATTATTATAATATCTTAATAGTGATGTTCCAACCAAAATACATAAATGATAAATTGTTTGGTGTTTTTTGCAAAAACGATATTCTTAATTTTGATTATGGCATCACAACCAAAACACATTCGATGTGACAAAAGGAAATAATTACCAATATAACCTTGTGGCGTAGCTATCGACAAAACTTATTAACATGTATAATTATTTATATTCAGTCGTTCCAGCTAATAAGTTACGTATATATATATTAATTATTATTGAATACAGAATATGTATTATGTAAATTATATACCACAAATCATTGTAAATCTCACGTCAAACTGCTGTCTGAATTTAATTCCGCGTATTTCTTACCATGGCATTACAATGTTGTTTAAAGTAAGCTACATTGACGATGAGACCGTAGTGTTGAATAAACGAAGTAGCTCTCGTGGCCGTGGAACCGGATTCGTTTAAAGATCGAAAACATTACCACCGCATTAGAACACGTTTTTCATAAGTATTTTATCGATACTGGAAGTGATTTGACGCTAACTTGTTTAGTGCTTACCGATTCTAAACAAGGAAAAAGAACCGTGAAACATTTGTCGGCCTTCTGTGCCATCCCAGGTTGAGCCTTGTAAATAGACTTATTTGGTATATTTGTATCTGATTGTATGTAGACTTGCCTTTATATTACAATTAAAATGGCATGTTGATCTGACATCTGACATGATAAATAGCTTCGTTATGCATTGTCTATGCTTTTTTCACACCTGCGTCTTTTAACACTATTTTTATGTTGAAGGCTTAATATCTACTCTCTGGTGATTCACTTACGCATCTTTTTCATATTTAAGCACGTTTCCAACGTGTCGATAGATATCTAAAATTTGTAACAAAATTTACGAAATTTTAAATTCAGTCGTTTTATGAGACGAATATTAAAAATTCTAGAGCGCGCGTGGTTTATTTATTTACTTCATATTTCATACCCGTTTCTAACCTTTCTCGTCGGTTTTGTACGATGAATTAAGTAAAAGTTTTCGTATTCGTATGATTTTGAGATTACTTTATGTTACATAAATTTGATCCAAAACGAATTCTTTTGAAATTTACGATGAATCGTATAATAATATTGTTCTTTTTGTCAATTTGCAGAAAGGCGCGACGCAAAGAGCGCGAAGGAGATGGAGCACAAGGCGACCCGAAGCTCTACTTAGAAGAAGCCCTCCTCGAGAGGAAACTGCCGGATGTCGACATGAGGCAGATGGTGGAGATCCCCGAAGGCATAGATTATAACGAATGGCTGGCGTCACATAGTAAGTAAACCGAGTTACATACTGAATTCTTTCGCGTCGTGGCACGCTTCTCTTTCAGAGATCTACAACGATTTGAATGGCGCATTTGTTTGAATCCATTATTAAACTTCCATTGATTTATAATAATACATGTAAAGCAGCTGTTAACGACGGAATACATCATACTATTATGTATTTAATATCCACTAACAGCATGGCTATGAGTTGATTACTCGGTCTATCAAATTATTAATACTTTGCCATTAGGCAAAACTTATTTGGTTGATTTGTTTTTAATTTATTATGTAGCACTACAGATATCCTACTATGTATTTAACTTGTCTTCGTGTATCCATCGATACTTATTAATAAAAGAAATATGCCAAAAAAAAAAAAAAATTAACTCCGGCTGCTGGTGCATGATGAAAATTGATTTGTAGCTAAAAACAATCTGAAATGTGTGATCTTTCGTAGATAACCGATTCGTTTTTTTTTATCCTAGTTTCGCTTTACAGCATCTTTAGGCTGGTCATATAGATAACAATCCAGACAAAAAGTCGAACATTTTAGTCAGATTATATTTACTATACAAACGCAGCTTGCGATGTATGGTGGCGTAATCCGCGTCGCAAATAATGATTATGTGAATATTTATATGTATCTAATAGTTTGTGTATATACATATATAGAGTTTGACAGTTTTATGATACAACGAATACAAGCTTATCAAAATATTTTATTAAATGCAAATCTTTAATACCTTGCTTCCCACAAAGAATCTCAACTTGGAAAAAATATTCAATAAATTCAATGTAAGCTATAAAAAAATACGACACAATAATTTGTGAATACGCTTTTGAAATATAACACTAGCCGGTCACACTAAATAGAATTGTATGGTCCAAAGTGTCGTCTATAAAAGTAAATTATATATTTTATTGCCAATTTAAGACATATATTATCTTTATCGACGTATTCGCCCTCATTTATTTTCAAGCTTATTGCAAATAAAATACTTTGTTATTTCCTCAGACTTCTACAATACAATATCACTCTACTAAAACATTGTTGTCATATACGGAATCATAATTCGTAAAAATGAAGCAACTTTTTGGGATTCGTAATTAAGTTAACAGGATATGATACCTACATATAGTTTTGAGGTCCTAAAACTGTTCAAGCAGGGTCCGCAAATAGCAATAGACTGTTAATAAAAGTCTCCCTGGTAGCCGAAAGGTTGGTGTGCGCGGATTTTTAAATCTAAATATTGCAAGAATGAATGTCCTGAATTGGGATGAACAATCGTCTGACAACCAATCATTGTGAAAATTAATCTGTCAAGGCATGTCTTCACATTCCGGAGATCCATGTACTACATTTCTGGGGTGTACATTTTCACACTTGTGTAGATCGATATGCTCTACTTTAGGAGCGAACATTTATTGAAAAAAAAATGGATAGAAAAGGCCACATCAATAACTTTGTTTCTTTATACGATTTCGCCTACATTTTCAGTAATGTTCCCGGTTTTTCAGGCTTACCATAATGATACAATCATCCGCTCCGAGCGTCTCGGCCGCACTGTATTACTTTGAGTTTACTGGTACTGAGAAGTAAGTTACTTTATAGAGTAACGGTGCCGATGCTATATCGCGATCTCGGTCCACTTTGGGAATAAACTAAGAGAGCTCACTTTGAATCGTTCGCCTTATCCAGTGCCGATAATATTGTATAGTTGGCCCTCTTCGCGGTAATGGCTTGCGCTCTTGCTATCTTAAACCATGAACCAGTTTTGAGGCGGTCCCGTAATGCAAGGCAATTACTAGCAAATTATCTTCGTAATTAAAAGTGTGCTCCTAAGGGTAATGGCCGTCTATCTAAAAATAGGGAAAATAAATATAAACAGGTGGTCCCTGCCATGGACACTTCTGATCATATACTGTAAGAAAGTGATATGGATTATAATGTATTTGTATTATTTGAACATCTTACTTCTTGAATTTTTATTATTTAAAGATGTTGACTTAGTGAAATTTGAATTTAAACATATGAATACAATTAAGTTTTCATGTGAATCTTTATTTTCAACCTGTGTCTCGCTTTTAGCATTTTCAGGTTGTATCGAGTGATCAGCATGATTAAGAAAGTTCAATGTATTTTTGTTTCATTGTTCTTTTATTATCTTCAATTTCCTTCTTATCTCCCCCATTGTCTGTACCATATAAGTTATCAATAATTGTTTATCCTTTAAGATGTCGAGTCCTCAATCATGATCAAAAGTATTGATAATTGATAAAATCATTGAGAAATTACGAAAGAAATATGGAATTTTTGAAATCGAGTACCATTCGTGTCCTCCGCCCACATGGTCAGTTGAAAATCTTCGCGGCAGACGTGTCATGACTCGGCACGTGTCCTCACGTAATAGATTAGTCACCAATCGCCATGCATCGCCGTTAAACTGACCACCTTTGTTGCTTCGACCGCTACTTCGCAATACTAACATTCGCCTAGTTCAAAGGATCTTGTTTTAAGTCCTGATGCCAGTCCTTACCTGTTGCACGAAACATCATTTCTATCTTTCTAGTTGTGGATTGATTTTACAA
The DNA here is from genome assembly GCA_022683975.1 of Rhyacophila evoluta. Lineage (NCBI taxonomy): Eukaryota > Metazoa > Arthropoda > Insecta > Trichoptera > Rhyacophilidae > Rhyacophila > Rhyacophila evoluta. Next base: position 4,634 of record JAGVSQ010009653.1, read on the forward strand.
TTGTTTTCGATACCGTTTTGCACATTGAAAAACATCTTTTTAATGTTACACATGCGAAGTTTTTTTGTAAAGTTATTGATTTGTCGGCTTGTTCATTATTACAGTATAAGGGATGATTTTCAAGAGGATGATGTCCCATTTTTTTATTGATTGTAATCGCTGTTAGTTACCATATAATGTTGTTTTCACGAATCGACCGTTTGCAAAAATGATAAATTAGTTGATAACTATCCATTATGTTTGTCATTTTGTGTAGTTTTTATCAGCATATTCCAATTTGATCATTTTAATCATGATTTAATCTATCGATTTTAATTTTAAATTTTAACATGAAGTCAGATCGCAAGATATTTCTAAAAATAAATATGACAAGATTTAAACGAAAATAAGTAATGAATACAACATGATTATTTAAAATTGTATAAAGATCGTTCTGAAGGACCTGACGATAGATAGTATTTGGATATACCAAAAATGAAAACAAAGTCTATTTAAAATGTTACGGTGCGACACGTGCCTGCCCTATCTGTATTGACATTTGTCATACGTCGAAGTTACAAAATTTACTATCTCTTTACATTGTGTATTGCAACTATTTTTGAACCCAGTTGAATGGTATTTCAAGCTCTGGCACAGATCCTCGTGTGTGTCTTTCCATGGTCGTGTTGTGGTTTTAGCAAGCACGTACTGCCGTCCATTGGCTATGGGTCACAGCGTTCAATTCGCCGGTCAATCAGACTGTTTGTTCGCTCAAATGAGGCTAATTTAAATTATCGGCGTTGTCTTGTAATGCCATTCGTACCGTCTATGCAAAACGCATCACCTTATGAATCAATTTATTGCCCTTGTATATATATTTACATACAAGATGTAGCTTCATTGTCTTTTCCCTATTTTCCACGAACTATGTTTTACGACTCGATTATCTATTTTTAAATTGCGTATTGTCGTTGAGCTATTTTAACCTCCAATGTGACAATGTTTTCAAAACGGTATTTTTGTATTCTCTATTTTTTTCATATTAGACCCGCCCACTAAAGCCTCCAATGTTCCTTATAGCACCTAAATATAAATATAATGAAAATATTATAGAAACTTCCAACGTAACTTGTCTTATTATGATAAGTCGCCGTTTTTCACTCACATGTACAATTTCAATTTTGTCGCATCAGAGATTTTAACAGCTCGACGAAGATTTAGGGCCTGTCCAGACAGAAGCGAACGAAGGCTTATAAGCGAATGCTAGGATTCTGCCTTCGTTCGCTTCTATCTGGACCCGACCTTATGCTTCACAATTGTCACTTTGTTCGTTGAAGAGTTCTTCAGTGGGCTTCATTTCAATGTTGGAATCAATTTTCAGAGAACTATCTCTTGTTAGCTTCGCTTTCGGGTATCTCTTGATATTTCGATTATCTGTGCGTCGTTTGTCAGATAACCTACACCATGATTGATGACAACATTTCGTTGTTTTGAAGCGACTTGTATTTATTTTGTTTTTCTTTTATTCTCTATTGTAATAGGCAAATGTTGTATTTTATAATTTATTGCACAGAACCATAGTTACGCCAAGAATTTACAAAAAAAAGATGTAGATTTTACCCGAGAACTACAACGACACCATTGAAATACAGAATTTGTAAAGAATCTCCAAGAGTGTGTTTAAAAAGCACGTACATCTTATTTTTTATTAATATTACCAAGCTATGCAATCTTCGCGTTATATCAGTTAATCATAAAGATGAATAGTATACAAAACGAAGCCCGAAAGCAGACAACTCGACTTTATTTATTATTGATTTAAAATGGACAAAAATATTCATTCAGTACAGTAGATGGCGTTTTGAATTTTATTTTTTATTTAAGCAATACAGTCTGTATCAAGTTGACGCAAATATATTTTCATCGTCTTTTTCGTTCATTGCCGCATAACTTTTCGTTCTCGGTTTTGCCTTTGCAAGACCGCTTTTTATAAATAGCCTTATTTCAAGCGCAGAAATGACACGAAAGTCTCGTTTCACCCACATCTTATTTTTTCGTGTGCGAGTTTATTGTTATTTTTGGCCGAGATGTGTAGGAGTTGCGTTATATGGGTTAATTCACTTTTTACGCAATGCTATCAATCACGATTCTTGGATTGTTTTTGTTTTTTAAAAATAGGTTTAGAAACTCTGGAAATGAGTCACAATTTTTCGTCAGTCAATTAACATTTTGTGTGATTCTAACTGTATCAATTGCATACATCGTAACTCGAGTCTTTAACACAGTAGGTGCAATATAATTCAGATTTTGTTATCTATCTGAACTAACAATGTGTTTGTGCTATGTTTTTCAAAACTCTACTGAAAAATGCTACTATATCTATAAGTATTTTTGATTGAAAAGTTAAATTTTTAAACCTTTTACCTTATTCATTGACATTAAAAAAAAAACTAAATGCAGACACAAAGTACATACATACACGTATAACGATGTATGGTCGTTCAGAGTTTTGTAAGTTAATAATGTAAAATTAAAGTTAAATATTGAATGTAAAAAAATAAATATGTATGTATTTCGATTACCACCCAAAACATATTTGAAATTATATAATTCACTATTATTATCATTTTTCCCTGAAAATCTATGGCATATCTGAGAATTCTGCTCAACTATTTGTGCAGTCTGCCTTGATTACTCTTCAAGTTGAGACAACATTTCAGTCACTCGGTTTGTTCATCTCGTAGAGTCCGCTCGATTATGAATGACGTTCTTATATTCTGTATATAAATATATAAATATTCTGTCGCTTTCATTACAGCTCTGGCGTTGTTTGACCATGTGAACCTAATATACGGCACGGTAAGCGAGTTCTGCACAGCAGCGGCTTGTCCTGATATGTCGGGGCCGGGGGCACGAGCGTATCCCTGGTTTGACGAGAAGGGCAAGAAGACCAGAGTGGCCGCCCCCCAATATATTGATTATGTCATGACCTTCACCCAAAAGACGGTCAGCGACGAGAATATATTCCCTACTAAATATGGTAAGCACTTTAAGTATGCAAATTATCAATATTACTGTAGAAGCGAACAACCAATCTGCTATTAGCAAATTAAAATATTTTTTTCTTATTTCTGTAAAATAGCAATATATTATAATAGCTGCAGCTGTATTTCAATATTTATATGACATCACCATTTATATGACATCACCATTTATTTATATCAGATTCATAGAAGTTTGCATATTTAGATTCTATTTTTGTGTTTTTTCATATGTAAGTAGCGATGAGTATGTAAATATTAATTATTATACTTTTTTGATTACAGCTAATGAATTTCCCACATCCTTCGAGAGTATAGTCAGAAAAATCCTGCGATTACTCTTCCATGTAGTGGCGCACCTGTACTCGGCGCACTTCCGGGAAGTAGCGCTCCTCCGGCTTCACTCTCATCTCAACCTTACCTTCGCCCACATGACCGCATTGCACAGGTATATTTCAAGCACAAAGAATCTATTCTCATGGTACTGTTCTAGAAAGTTGATGTTTTTTCTCCAATTTTTGTTAAACATAATATTATATTGGTAATAATCAGATACTCGCCAATGATATCTTATATCTTATGAAACATTCTGTTTTCATATGAAATTTCAATATAAATGTTAAATTCATCAGTATCCTAAGAATCAATTGACCTTCGTAGAAGCAATTCAACAAAACTATCTGATATGATGATAATTGTCTACTCACTCATTTTGAAAATTTCTATTTTATATTTATTCTTAATTTTTTAAGTACTTATTGTCAACAAGTAAAATTTTTATCGTGGCAATTGTAACATTCTTTAATGGTTTAATTTTTCAGGCGATATGGTCTGATGGAGCCCAAAGAAACGGAAGTCCTGCGTGACCTGGAGGTGGCGCTGCGGTTAACAGAAGAGCCTCTCAGCCCTGAGCAGCTTCAGCAACAGCTGCAGCAGTCGCATAATAACCACCACGAGCGGCAGCTGTATGCAGTAGCTCTGGGGACGGGGACGGATGAGTGTCCTGCGGCAGTAGACGGCGACGCCTCACTGCGGCCGATCGTGGCGCAGCCCGGCTCGCAGGTCCGCCCGCATACTTCGCCCCCTTCTCCGTCGCCGTCGTCGGCACCTCCCCTGCCGAACGCGCCTCCTTCTCCCGCCTAGTGGCCGGCCGCGCTGCTCGCCGCCTTGGCGGTCGGGGGCGGCCTACTCGGCGTCTGCTGCCTGCCTTACCACGACCTCTGACCTCCCTCTCTCCCGCCAACGCCCCTTCAAAATCTTCAGTTATCGATTCGATCGCATCCACGAGAAAGTTTAAATTTATGTTGTCTCTTCCGAGCCAAAATTCATTAATAAATGATTATTGCTACTTGGCACAATTCAAAATGCCTTTAACATTGGCATATGCATATGCGCTGTTAACATTGATTGGCATATCCCGTGGATGTTTCTAAATTGAAAAAACGTATTTTAATTCCAGTCAGTCAAATTTCTGTCGTGTAAAACTTTTCTCGTGTGGATTGCTATTTTACTTTTTATCATTGCGATCTCTTTTCTTGTGAAAAAATAGTTTGAGATTTGTTTTCGTATGGTATTTTTGATCGACGATTCTTTCGAAGAAATCTAATTATTTAGAGACAAAGTTTGATTGCATTAATTGTTGTTACGTTGCGTCAGGGAAAAGAGGGAAGCCGCATGTAAAATGTGAATTATTTACTTTAAAGAAAATCTCATTTCTAAAGTGAGCTAGTGTGATATATTGATTTAAATGCATAGAAAACCTTCCACGGTTATACTAAATACTAAAGTTATATATTATATTTTGATTGAATGAAAAATATTCGCCTATGAAAAGATTTAAAAAATAAAAGAATGAAACGTTATATGATTATGATATAAAGTCTAAATTTATGTAAGTTGAATAAATATATAGTTGTAAATATGTAGCGATTGAAGTAAAATAAAATAAAATTACGAGATAATGGTAGTCAGAGGGGAACCAGCGGTGCTGCGCCGCCGTGCGCTTCCCCGGCAAAGCTTAGTGCCTCGGGCGCGGATGACCGCGGCCCCGCCCCTTCATCCGCCGCCTAACAAGCAACAGTCAATAAAAAAACATTTTTATTTATTTACCGCAACATCAACGTACCTTGCATTGATTAAACTACGACTAGTGCTTCTAAATAATTTTCAACTTCTTCAATTCAACAAATTTATAATACCATATTGACAAGAGCATTACATCGTTTTTATACTGGGACAGAATTTATTCTTATAAAAGTTTGAAACTATTTTGATTGCATGCTCAAAATTATATTTTCAAATTTAATCTGTATGACTTAATTACCTTTTTTTATTTTCACTCGAGCTTTGTTAATCCAATCATTGTTGCGTTTGACTCTGGTGTGATGTCCTACTTATGTTTATTATTAAATTGTTCAGGTCAATATGGTAATTCTTGCAAATAAATTTTTAATACTTCAGTTAAATAGATGAACTTATTTCACTTTTGGTTGAATACAGGAGATGAGATGATTTAAAAAAAAATAATCTATTTGTTTCTCTGTCAACCCTTCTTGATTGTTTTTATTGATTTAGATTTATTTCTCAGCTGCTTGAGACAATGACATCTATTGTGTGTTAATACAGAGTAATATAATATAAAAAAATGGAACTAGTCGTTTGTACTTAAAAAAAACACTAGTGACTCCTTGACAGTTTAACAATACATTGGTATTTAGGAATATCCTTGCTTTTGTTTATTTTAATATTAAAATTAGAATATTACACAACACAATAGTATTAATAAAAATCCATCATTATAATGATTCACAAAATTAGATAGAGCAAAAGCCACCCTTTTGATTTATTTTGGAACCCGTTGTGCGTTTGTTGTTGAGAAATTAATATTTTCCGAGAAGACGAGTGTAATAAAAGTGTTTTTCAGCTTTGTTGGAAATGTATGGCTACCCATTAATCCTTTTAGTTTGTCTCAATTATTATAACAATAAGTGGTGTTACATACACTTAGCTATTATTATATTAATAACAAATACCAAAAATATATATTTTATTGAAATTTGCTTAACCATTACTGTCACTTTTCAGATAACTTATTGTAAAGCGGAAATCAAACAAATAATATTTTTCTCACTAAGATATTTTTACACTTAATCGAAAAGAAACGAATGTTGTTCTATGCAAAGTGACAGTAATGTCTCGTGAATGACACATTTTCAATCTTGATCTTTGAAACCGAGTCATGAGGTTTTTTTTATTTTTTTTTATCTAAAATAAAAAAAATATGTCAATGATTTATCTTGGATATGAAAGAATCGACATGTAATAAGTGTACCTTTAATTTATCCGGGACATTGATTATCTTAAATGTGTGTCACCTATTTTATGATCTCCTATACACGTGATATGAATCTTGTGAAGTTATTTAAATCTGTCAATTATCTGCTGAAAACGGAAGAATACTTCTCGAGGAGTATTTTCATGTTTACTAAATGTAACATAAGTTTACTCATTTTGTTACTTAAATATCATCATTTTTACAAGCGAGGTGTTCAAGTTTAATTTGAATTGTCTATTTGCCTAAAAATATCTTTCAATTTGGTTGTTCCTGCAATTATACATAGAAAATATGAAGTTGTGTTGATTATATCGGTTGCATTGTGATTTGTCTTATGTTATCAGTTATGGCAAGCAAGCTTTGTAAATAATGTGTCTTAACTTAATTTTTTTACGAGTATTTTTCAATAATATTTAATCAATGGCGACATTTCATTGAGCAGTTTTCTTAATATACACCATTGGATTAGTTACAGTAATAATAGGCAAATATTTAGCTAAAGTCTCTTTCTGAATAACCACTCTAATATCTATCGCCCGCTGGAACATCAGGATGCAAGAATCTGAAATATTTTAGCTTTCTTTTTAGAGATTAAAATAAGCTTTATTGACATCCAAATCATGCTATGTTTTATAGATCACTTTTATCATTTTAATCAAACCGATGTTGGTATAATTTTAAAAGTATTAATTTTTTCAAAAAATATGTGTGTTAATATTGTAACTGAGCCAATGGTTTATAATTTGTATTGAGGTGTTACTAAGAACATTAAAAAACCTTTGTATTCTTTTTGTTCGGTAATATCATTGTTTGGGAAATTATCAGTAGCAGTGTTGATTTCAAAATAATTTCCAGTAATAGGAGAAACATTTACTAAATATGACAATAAAGTGTCATGCAGTGAAAGGCTTGCTGCGATCACTATTTGTACAGTCATTTATAACTTTGTAAGCTATATTTCGTATCAATAAAATGAGGATCCCGTCGTACGAGATCCGGGTACTGTTTTAGTACAAGCGTAGAGGCTTTGAGTAGTCACTTGTCGGAAGCAGTCTGCGATCCATCCTATGTGAAAGAGAGCTCAGACAATTTCAAGACGGAGCCTATCCAAAACATGGATACGAATTAAAACATATTGTGATACTTAATGTTTTTTCCTCTGGTTAACCTTTCCAATCAGTACGATGCCTGTAAAACGAGTAGCTATTTATTTTGTAACAGAAGCAATCTTCTCATTGCGGAATCGAACCTTTTTTTAAATGCATGCAATACCAAAATTATAAACGCTTTAATTCAAAATTTTACATGTTGTCCGATTCCTCATTCAGAAGATTATTTCTGTCGTAATAAAGAGCAATTTTTATGCCTTGCTCTTTGCTGTGAAAATATTGTAAATAATTTTGACTACAGTTTTTGGTTGTCAGTAAGTGCTGCAATTGTTTAAAACTATCTTTTATCATCTGATACAGCTCATATTTCCTAATGGTAAGAATAATATATTATTATAACATACCATAGAAAATAATATATTTTTTTATGAAAATTGTCTAGTAATATAATTTCAATTATTTCAATCCCAATTTTTTTTAATGATACACACAACGTCAAAGTAACAGCACTACAACATATTTGAGGACAAAAATTGTAGATTCATATTCTATAATAAATTAGCTTAATTCAAAAAAATTATTGTTGTATCCAGCTTTTTATCCTTTTTTCTTTTATTTCAATATTTGAAATATTATCCCATATATTGATTTGAAAAATTGGATATTTATTTATTTCAGTTTAATAGTTGCACGATTACTGACAACTGTATTGTATAATATTGTTTTAGTGAATGATCTTTATTAGATCTCAACCGAATCCTACTATTGTTGCCCCGGGTGGGCAGTCAGTATTTGCCTTATATTGTTTTCAGAGGTGAATCTAACTGCTTACGCTATGCAAAATAATTTGTAGCCCAATCTGTTCTGTAAAAATAAATCTTGAATAAGATGTTAATATACCTCTGTTTCATTTACACAATTACAATACCTTTCCAATACAACTACACCACTGCCAAAGTATATAAATATCAAAAGGATTCAACAAAAAAGTAAGTATCGACTCATATATATGATGCACACTGGTGTAGCTATAAATTTAGTGCCCTCGAGTAAGTAAAATCCTTGGACCCCTTATAGTTTTCCTTTCCTTTTTTTGGAACTCTCGCGGTACTTTCAAATCTTTACTCCAGAAATTGTGCTTTCTCATTTTTTGCGCTCACTTTACTTACTCGTGCGCCTGGAACAAACTTCTCCTTGCCAATTACACCACTGATGATGCATCCTTGTATGTCATAGACTAATAAGAGTGCCCACCATCCACCCGCCCCGTCCTCACACCTGGTCTTCACATCAGGCGTGTCCCGGAGCTCGGATATCGAGAAGCGATCTACTTTATTCGACGGGAATGTCCCGGGAGTAAATATAA
>JAGVSQ010009654.1:0-13461 GCA_022683975.1 Rhyacophila evoluta
TGGTGTCCATATGCTCCACTTAGGGAGCGAACATGGAAGAAGAAGAAGAAGAATAATCAAGAGATAATCATATAAATTGTATTTTAAATGATATGACACGTGTTTCGTCTACAGAGTATAATCTTTAAAAAACAACCTATTATATTTGATAATGTTTGCTACCAATATAAACACGGTTCCTATTATAATATATTTAATTTAAATTGTTAATACTAAATGATACAATAACTTTTCAAAAAATCAAAATTTAATTAATTGAATAAATTTAATTAATAAGTAATAATGCAATAAATTTTTTAAAAATAACATTATTTTTAATCAAATATTTATTTAAAAGTTAATGTTATTAAAATATAATTTTAAATTCTTTTATATCGAAGTATATTTACATAAAACGGTGATTTTTAACAAATCAAATTTAAATGAATATTCGTTTTATTCATTCATTTTAGATTTACTTAAGTTTGATGTATGGTAAAATTATGTTAATTTTTTGACGATGTTCTGATATCTTAAGGCATGACTTTTTAATTATTTAACGTTCATTTAAATTATTTTAATCCGCTTGAGGAGTAATTATCAAAATATGAAAAACTTTCAAACGTACTTAAATAATCACTTTGAAGTACCAGTGTTTGCTAAGTAGATATTTTATTGTATATTAATTAACTTAAACAAGATGCTTCAGAGATATCATTAGTGTATTCAGAGGCTGCCTTTTTTAAACAAGGTTTGTTCTCAAAAACGTAATGTACGGCAAAAGGCTATAAACTGATTTACATACTGATAAGATAAATACTTTATATCTAATAAGGCGGGCTTGAGATTGATATATAAAAGTCATTTAAAAGTTTTATTACAAATGGCCGTTTTTTGTTGATAGTTCCTGCTTATATAAAAATCTCATTTCAAAATACCATCGTGTGTGTATCTATAAAAATATGCATAATGTCTGCTTATTGCCAAGACCTCCATTTCAAAATACGACGAAAACCTGCTTCGAATGCAATTTATTATCAAATAATTAAAGCTACCATATGACAACTACTGGAAACTCTATTTAGATATGTATATTTTAACTACGAGCAATTACCACGATAATTATTTGCCAATAAATGGCGTCAAAAAAGATACAGGAGGTCTTGGCCGTCTTTTTTTTTCATATTCGCCTTCTTAGTGGAGCACACGGACACCATTCACCACCTCCACAAATTCCTGCGTCTTCGCGCATTCTTGCGTCCTCCCAAGACACACTTGCATCCCGTAATTCTGCCGAACACATTCTACAGATAGTATTTAGCTGCTTTCCAGTACACGAAAACCTGTTGCTTTTTCTCTATTTTGAGGCATCCGCAATATGTGGCCGAGTCAGATCTAAAGTCACAGCTTCACTTTGTCAGTGACTAGTGGCTGAATGGGCCGGACTCTGTTGCTTCTGTATTATTTATTAGGCAAAGATTGAATAATTATATTCAATTACAATTCGACAAAAAGATTTTTCACATGCTATTAGTATATATTTTGACTTAATTTTTAAATACCAATAAATGAAAATTTGTTTTGGCTAATATAATTTGTATTTATAATATTATAAATAGAACTTGTTTGTTATTGTTTTAATATCACATTTTGTTATGGTATTTTTTCATTTACTTCAAGTTTTATCAACTATAATGTATGGAAAGAAGACAATAATATACTTGTGTATATATTATTTATTACGTCTTTGTTGAGGGTTCTACCATACAATCTCTGGTACCGCAATATATATGTGATCTCTTTGAAGAGATGCAGTGTCGTGGAGAAATTGGAATTTGTATCCATCCACTAATATAAAGCAGGGGTGGCCCGCGGCTCGGACAATCGGATAAAAGATGGCCGATTTGATGGGCCAATCAGCAGGGGGAGGGTATGGGGGTTTGCGCTTTATAAAATGGGGCGGAGGATGGAGTGGGCTTCCAAAGGCTTCTGCAAAACCCAAAAAGGGTGATTGCAACTTTGTTCTATTGTGTTCAACCGAACGAATTCTCCGGAATGCTTTACCGGAATGAACTCAAACTCGTATTTTACATACATATACAATAAAAATCTATCTTTACATATACCGCTACAAACAAATGAAATCAATTTTCTTACTCGCTTAAAATAATCTGAAAATTTTACGTACATAATTCGTTCATTCACACTACTTGAACAAATATTTTAAACGATTTTTATCAATCTAACATATAAATATACACCAATAATTTTACTTAAGAAACGTTTTCACCGACTGCTGATTCTTTGGATTTGACATCTTGATTGCAGCTATAGGATGCAATTCTATATGGTCCATGAATTAAATTTCTATGGATTGCATAGCTTACTACGATTAAATCGCTATCGCTCTATGATACATACATAATCTTAATCTGAATACCATGTTCTTTAACCAACTGGTGTCGTTGTCTTGAAAGGCCGCTAAATACCATGTAAAGACTCTTTGCGAGTTACGCGATGTAGGTGTAACCTGGGAAGGCACAATAATATTGGTGGGTAACAAGTATTCTTGGAGGTGGCACGTGATGTCCATTTGCTCTACTTAGGAAACGGAATAAATGTTAAAAAAATCTAAAAACTGACTAGTAAAGTAGTAGATAATCTTCATAGTGTACATTTTTATTTCCCTCTCTTGGAGATAAAGTGGTGATTCACCATTTAAAATGAGTTTGTTATTATTATTTCAATGAAAGGACTTTTACACTAAACAACGCAAGACAATGTAATATACATAATAATGTAAAATATATACAGACCTCACATATTACATATTATATATCTATATTGATATTTAATTTTATGAGTTGAATGTAACGTATATGTCGACCATAAGTTTATAAATTTACTAAAAAATGCGTTTTAAATTTGTCAATATACATATATTGTTAGTACACTTATTTTTTTTCCCCTATGTGAGTTGAGGATTCTGTTTACCTTGCTTCTTATGTACAAGGTTAGAATTTAGTGTGGTGTATTAGTAGTGTTTTGGTTGTCTGTTTTTTGCTTTGCTGTGTTGGGATCGGGAGGGATATTTGAGGTATTCTCCTACTGTCATATATCCATTTGTATTATGCACAAAGGATGTTAGAAATGGTATATTTTCTTGGCCATGATTTGAATGCGTTCGAGCAGGACACTCAAGTGCATCTTCGACAAGCCATGACCGTGAGCACATTTATATTAATTCATAATACATATTTGTGAGTTGACAAGTTAAAATATTTGGATTCCAAAATGTATACAATATATTTTATAAATCTTGGGAGTGGTTCATGTTCTTAAATTACTTTATTATATACGCAGCAGAGTGTATTTAATATACTCCAATACGTATGTATTCTCTTTACACAATAACGTAAAATTGGATTTTTTTCTAATAATTACATACCAAAATCGTGAGATTTTTTGTATGAAAAGGGTAAACGGCTGCAAATCGAGTACGTAAAACCAGCATGACGTAACCAAACATTGACAAATCATTTTTCTCCGACTGTTAGCTTGCGCAATTTCCTATCAAATAATAGTGAAGCCCTTTTCACTCCATTTTACAACCATAAATACTTTTCACTCAATCCTGTTTCCCCGGAGCGTGCGAAATAATGGCTCGCACCCCCTTCCCACCAAACTCACTACTTTAGCGATTACATTGGACATTATTGGATCCGTATTTTCACATGATACTTATTTATTACAAACTTTACCAGTCCTGGGATAAACTTAAATTATTTCTTTTTATTTCTACTAATCAATACTAATTTTCTCCAGACAATATATTTCGTGCTTTAGAGATCATCGACGGTGACAACGGCGGTGACGTTAAAAGTTAAAAATAAAAAAGTCGAACTAGAAATGGCAGTCAAAACAACGAAAATGATATTTGAGAAGTTGCTGCTCTTCACCGTTTGCGAGATGTTTTTGTGACGGACAGCAAATAAATACACGTGTATTTTTTGGTTTAAAATATAGACAACTAACTATCTTCAGTATACTATACTGTATTATTTCGTTAAATATTTAACTTCCATCGTTATCTTTAACATTTCAATATAGATTAGCTAATTTTTGAAGTCTTCAAACTGGTTTTAAAGCATCACATTTAAAAATTGTCATTTCATTCACTATAATAAAGTAGCCATTATTATCGTCGTGTTTCAATATATACTCTGGTATATAATTTCATGTTTCAAATGTGAAACGCTTTTTAAGAATTGCTCAAAGCATATAAAAAAATAATAGAAATGGTGTGAAATAAATGTGAAATCTATCTCAGTAAAGATAGTCCCATAAAAATCATATCTAATAGAAGATTTTTTATTTTCTATTATATTTTCAATGTTTTCTTACATTATTTCGGGTAAAATCTTTGATGTAGCGAACATATATCAGCATGCAAAGCAGTTTCAACAGTATTTTAGAGAGAATTTCTTCAGTTAAATCGCATTAAATTAATCGTGTAAATGAGATCACCTGTCCTGATAATATATATAATATATCTACTAGTACTTCAAAGCTAATGAGTCACTTTCTACTCGTTAAAAGTTATTATATGTAGGTCTATAATGGTGTCTGGATTGATCCTGATGCTCGTGATGTAATATTTATTAATATACATACATTAGTCACGGTTTTAATTAAGGATCAGACCAACCATTGTAGACGTTTAAAAATTATTTTATAAATGCTTTAATTGATTGAAACTTATCTGCTCTCGTCTCCTTCCAACGCATTGCTCTAAATGTGATAAATGTCAAACTCAAAATAATAACAAATTAGTTGTATAATTTATAATATACAACCATGAAGCGTTACAGAAAATTGTATATTCATTCAAATAAAACCTTATAAATTGTCTTTCTATATTCGGAATGTGATGAATATAATTTCTTTGTCATAGGTATATTAGATTCTTTATCTGTCGCATTACTATCATACTTTAACTGGATGACACAACGTACCATTTATAAACTGGCGCCAGTAGAGCTGTCTCGTGTAATCGTCCAATAAACCCCTCTTACTCCCTCTTATTACATAAATCGCGCATAAAACTTTTCAACTCGCGGCATTCAACCGAACGAGCAAACTGTTTCACACGCGATAATCCCTTTAACCGTCCCCACGCACAAGAGTCATTTTCCTTTGTCTTCATCGCTGCACTTGCCCGGTTTTTGCCGCGATTGGTACTATCAAAGTTGTAGAATTTTCTCCCCTTAAAACTAAATCCAGCACTAACTCGATTTGAATAGAGTAAAGTGTTGTTAGCACTTGAACGCCATACTTCGGTTCAATTTAGAAAATCTATGTCTTAGAGTACTACGTCACTCCTACATTTTTTCTTATACCCCTCAATTCATCCTTCAAGAAAACGTTTTACCATCTTTGTATCATACTCGTTATATAGCAGAGAGACTCAATTAATTCTCACTGTTGTAATAAATATGTATTACTACATTATTCATTCTTATTCAATTCTTTCTTTAGACGTCTAAATGAAATGTTAAGTTAAATAGTAAAATTAAATTACTGTCAATCATTTGTAAAAAAAATCTTATAAAGAATGACAAATTTTCGGTAAAGATAAAATTTGATAATATCAACATTATCTTTAAAGATGACCGCTCTGAAAGAGGAATATATGGATTTTTGCATTGTGAAGACATGTTTTGAAAGATTATTTTTTACCAGAATCTATTGTCAGACAATTTTTCAATCCAATGGGCTACCAGTGCTAATTTTTTTCATATTTTATAGGTTATCATTTGCAACTCATCTATTTTTGTATTTATCTAACATAAACATTACATCAAGATCGCAACTACATACTGTATATTTGCATATGCATTATCAAAGTCGGTGATGTTTACAGTGGTTAACAATGAATGGATTATTCAAATGCATATATACACTTTAACTAGTTTAATCGAAAAGAATATATTATAAGTCTAGTATTAAGACTTCAAATATAAAATCTTAATAATTAAGGAGCGTCAAATGTAGTTAAATCAAGTGAATATCGATCCAATTACAATTAAGTTACTTAAAAAACTTTCTTTACTTTTAAAAAAAGTTTGATTGTTAGATTAATGTTAGAATGTAGCAATATTTTTACAATTAATGAACATTCTTAAACACTTATTGTATACAGAATAATATTATTTGGACTTTTATATAGTAAAACATACCAGATTTTTATTTTAAGAATAATAAATTATTACACTGTATATTTTCAATTATTACAGATTACAGAATCACGTTTCTCAGATAGATTTCGTCATATCATGTTTTTAGATGACTTACCTTATAATAATCTGTAGAGTTTTTATATATGTCAAAATGTTGTATTATGTATTATAGTGTATTATATATGGCGCTATTTAAAATGGGAAATATTTACACGAGTCGTTTGAAGTGTTATCTGTCGGTTTCTTATTCACATGAGAATAATCCGGGCGTTCATATTTTTGATAGACACAGGCGCTTTTACACAAGACGATTACTGACTATTCGGATGGTTATTTTACGCAATCATACATATTATTATCACTGTCACTATTTTAGTGCTGGAGGTCTCTATAGGCTTTAAGGCAGCTATATCGCCACAGCAAACTTCCCCAGATAACCTTATTTTGGGTTTTGCCACGGAATTTCTCAAGACCTCGCAAGACCTTTTTCACTTTATTCTGTTCA
Organism: Rhyacophila evoluta; assembly: GCA_022683975.1. Lineage (NCBI taxonomy): Eukaryota > Metazoa > Arthropoda > Insecta > Trichoptera > Rhyacophilidae > Rhyacophila > Rhyacophila evoluta. Next base: position 6,724 of record JAGVSQ010009654.1, read on the forward strand.
AACGACAACCTTCAGTATATCTAATCGTATTTATCAAACTATCTACTAATATTCTTTATACTTTGAAAATATATTCTAGTGTCAGATTTTTCATTAAAGAAGGAAAGAATTTAAATGTTTATATAATATAATATATATATAGAACTATATATCTTTTATTAGAGATTTACTCGTCTATCATATTTTGATTACAGCGTGCAGTATACGGCTAGGTTAGGTTATGCTATTACAATTGTGTATTTTTAGTGTTTTGTCAATATAATATCTTTCCAAAAAGGACTAACTCTAACTACATACATCATTCATGGCTTTGTCATGTTTATTCATTTAAATTTAACGTAGTGTTACTAAATATATATCTGTATTTTTTTGTTATAAATTTGTCTTTAAACATATATATACTATACAACACATAACCATTGTATGAATGAAATACATGTCGATAAACAAAAACGATATAATTTTACCGACCACCTCGCGGTACGGTCGTAGTCTCATAATAATGTTTCATATATAATATAAGTTGCATAAAAAGGTTAATATTTGAGCCAAAATTATGTCTACCGATTTAACTTGGCTCCTCATTGCTTAGAGAAAAAATTTCCTTCTGCCCCCATTCTCATTTGCTTAATTCGTATTATTCAAAGAACTGTGTCTTACATTCCTCCTTAATTTGAATTGATTCTTACTTGATTCAAGTGGATACACAACGTAAATTTTCCGGCATTAGGTAAAGTAAGCGAACAAACCCGCTCAAGTATAAATATTCATTCTGTACCGCCACCACACGCCTCTTATCGTCGGCGGGCAGGAGGCGTTCGGCCAATATGCTTGAGTGACGTCGTCCATCTAGCGGAAGTCTATCGAAACTAAACGCGGGATGAGCTTTCGAACCTTCCTGCTAAACTTTTCCACTGTATACGTACTTGTTAGCCTCCATCCAAAAGAAAAACTGTAAATTAACTTCTTATACCACACAAGGAAACATATATCTTATCCTGAACACCTACTTTAACAGCGATCTTATTCATACTATAATAAATCGATCCTTAATACATGAGAATCGTTTTTTTAAACAACTTCTAAAATATTGATAACGGTAGGACTGTCTTTCCAAAATATATCCATAAAACTCTCCTGCTTAGCTTGTTTCATTTTACATTGTTTATATATTATCTGTAGGCAATTTAACTTAACTGTAACTGTAAAACAATACATTGGTTTACACTACAAAGATTCAAAGCGTTTATAACTTGTGTCACGTATAAAATGACGATATACTTTTAGCGTTATTATTTAAACAAATGACCTGTTTCATCGGCATGTTTTAATGACATTTTAAAGAACGACGAATTGACATGTAATTAGTATTTGAATACTTTAATTTTAAGTGTTTGTTCACGCAAATGTACACACATTTTAGTAATTAATATAATAATTTAAGACTATCCAATGAGTTTCTTTCAATATATTTATCTATTTTATAATATTGCGGCAGTATTTTTTTAATCCACCATTCATTTAAATTACAGAATCAATATTACGCAGTGTTATATGAGGATATTCCACAAAGTAATCAGCAGTAATACCTTCATATACTATATAGGTGAAATAATTCCATAAAAATGATTTTTAATTAATATGTATTCGAGATATTTTATACCATAAGATTTACTAATAATACTACAAGTTTTGTTATAAAATAGCTTGAAAATGACTTCATTCTTAGAATAAGAATAGTGATTCTTGTAAATTCTGAGTATAAAAAAAAATATTAATGTGACATCTGCTCATGTTATTTTTGAACCACTTTCTCGCTCATAGAAAATAATTGTTCAATAGGCATCAACCAGGATATAAAATATTAAATATCACGCGCAATATATGCGGCCCACTTTCCATTTCGAGAGAACGTTTTTATTATAACCGATTGCACAAGACTAAATCCAGTGCCACAATTGACTACCAGTTGCTTCGTCATATATCATTCGAGAATGCCACCCTCGTTTATTTAAAAAAGAAAAAAACATACTTTTCATCCCTTCAAAAGGGTTGGCACGCGTCCCCTGTTCAAGCTAAACGAAAGTTTGTACAACCTCTTTCCGGCCATATCCGGCTACTGCATGCTATGAGGAAATAAATAAAATAATGAATGTTTGCCAGGAGTATGTATTTACGAAATGTATTCAGCATGAGGTAAGTTGATATAATACAACTTTCAAAAGCTCAAGATTGTTGTATGGTTAGTTATTTACTTACTTTTTTCATAGAAAGTGGTTTTTTATTTAAAAAATATATTTATTTAGCAGCCTATCATTAGATATTGTGCATAATTTTCGCTTTTGCTCATGTAAATCTTTATATTTGTTTTCACTTGTTAATTTGAATTTAAATACGTTTTCAAAATTAAATGAAAACTTTTGATTGTTAATTCTTTTGTATCAAAATTATGAAATTGGGGAAAAATACTTAATTAAATACAATACAATATGTCAAAATAAAAGTTGTTCAACTAAATATTCTATTTTCTTTTTCGTGCTCCATTCCAGTCTCAAACTTATTGACGAACATACTACGTGAGTAATTTTTTCTTCAAAAATTTAGCACTGGATGCCTGTTGGGTTGAGCAATTGTATGACAAAAATTCTCGTGAAAAATAATCTGTCAAGACGTCTTCACATTACGAACATCCATATACTCCACTTTTGGAGTGGATATCTTCACACTGTGTAGATTCATATGCTCCAATTTGTAGGCGAACATGGTATAAAAATATATATATTTATTCTAGAAATCTGTAATATGGCATTAATTTTTTCTACAAATAATCGATACTAGGGCAATTCAATTTCATATATTATATACTGAAGCTTATTATTTATGGAAGTTGTTAGCTTTTCTTAAAAATTAAGGCACATGACATATGTTTTGTTAAAAAACCCATTAAAATTGGACATGTATGTAAGACTTCCCAACAAAAGAACTAGCTTAATTAGCTTACGATGTTATGATATTCCTAATGTATGAAAGCTCTTAAATTATAAACACCATTTAACAATATTAAGTATTCAAATCGTTGCAATAAATTTATATGTATTATTTTTAAATAAATTTATATACGAAGGTAAGTAAGTATATTGAACGAATGTTTCTTGAGTTAACCGAAGCGTACAAAGGTTTTAGATACCGCTAGAAGGTTACCGCGACCACTCTAAATGGTAAAAACATCCAACCATTTCCATATTGTTTACACATGGAAATAATACAGCTAGGAGAGAAGGTCCGGAGGAAAAGTAAGCAAATGGACAAATGTCTTTTTGATACAAGGATCTTGCCTGTTTTGGCGACCGTCTATAATTTTAACATAAATCTACAAGATCACCATACCGTAGCTCTGTTATTTATTTTATTGTGACGTATATATGAGATCAATGTATTTGATGGACTTGTCAATAGAAAAGTAAGAAAATACTCGTTTTGTAATTTAGTGTTGTATTTAAACGTTGTACATTTTTTTTTAAATAATCATTTAAAGAAGTAATATTAATTATCGTTACATTATATCGCCGTATTACTGGCGAAAGACGTTAAAATGAAAAAGTGAGTTTTAATGTTTGAGTCCCTCTCTTAAATACATTTAACGACAATTCCGTTAGATTTAATGTATAAAGCTTAAGAAATTGTCGTAAAATGTATTTAACAGAGAGACTCAAACATTAAAACTCGATTACAATTTCAAAACTCACTTTTTCACATTAACGTCTTTTGCCAGTAATACAACGATATATTCGTGTTAGATGGCATCATTGAAGCCATCACAGATGATGTTTTAAACTTAATCAGTTTTTAATCAATGTAAGTATCGTCGGCGTATTGCTACAATGGAAGTAAACTAGTATTAATTTAAAGCAATAAAACTCAATTAAACTACTGTAAAAAATTAACCTCAAATCTGCCATTCAACATTATCATATATAACAGTAAGCCGATCCAATCATAATATCATATTTATATTATCCTTAAAATACTGGTAAAAGCTGCAACCCTTATCGAGAGTAAACAACACGCTGCGTACATACACCCAGTAATAAAAGAACCATTTAGTTTTCATCACTTCCATCAGTTTACTTAAATCCATTTGAGGTGATGACCTCTCCTAGCTGATTGCAACTTTTAAAATCTACAGTACTTTATAAATCTACACGTAATCCTTCGAACAAGCAATTTGGATATTATTTGATGACGTGATTTTTCTTATGATTTCTTCGATTTCCCCCAACTTTTTTCAGTCAATTTCAAGAAAAGATTCTTATATATTTGATTTGAACTGTTTTTACGTGCATCATTATTATCTAGTAAATAATATAAACATTAATCACTATTTATTTTCTCCAAAGGAACGTAAAACTAATTTTTCTTCATTGCTTCTCATCGGATAGGAGGGGAATGAAGGAGGAATATGAAAGCGTTTTTTCAATGTTGACCGGCACAAAGGCACCTGATCGTGGTCAGAGTATATTTACTTTAAAGGTTCTACATCGCCGCTTTGATATGGAAATGCTGAAAGGAATAAAGTTCTCCATAATGTAGACGGACGAAGCTACTCCTCGCAGGGTTTACCTTCGCTATTCTACATTACAGAGTGGTCAGTGTTGAAAATTCGCCACGTTTACCCACAACCTTATAAATGCATGAATTCATTTTTTACCTGAATCTATGAATTGCAATTCTTACCTTTATCGAAGCGTAAATTGGATGATTATTACACCCAACGTCCAATAAAAACCCCATTACACCAGTAATACATATCAAAATAATGTACTTATTTTCACATTATATTCTAACGTAAAATATACAACAATAAAATGTAAAAAATATTTTTTAATACGCAGAAATATTTTTTTTATAATAATCCAAATTACTGTGCTTAAATGGCGGTCAATAGACTTACTACAATATAAGCGAAACATGAGTGGATATTTACTGTTCGATCAATTTATGTAGCATTAAAAAACAAAGAGTTGAAAAAATGATAGGGGTATAAGTGGAGGCTTTCATTCAACTTGATCAGTGGTTCCGGTAGTTTATAATTGTGATTAAAATATATTTTTTACATTAGGAGTAAGTCAGTCAATTTTTGCTAGTAACATTTTATCAGAAATTTAAATAATAAAGTTATTAGACCAGGGCTTCCCAAACTATGTCTCACGGAACTGCAGTATTCCACTGAATCTGAATAGGTGTTTCGCGACAATTTGGAAAAGTATTATACACTGCAACACATTTAAAGATATTCTTACTAGTAGGAATTACCTCAACTAAAAAATAAGCTAAGTGTTCCGTTCAAATTTCCACTGCAGATAAAATTTGGGAAACTCTGTACAATAGATATAAAATCAAATTTATCAATATTGAAGGTAGCTACTGCAACTGGATGTAATTTTTGTATTCTAATATGTATTTTTTTAATTTTACAAAAAAGGTTGATTAGATCAATAGTCGATACTATATTGTAAATTATATTACACTCCGTTTACTAAAGCAATGAATTATTATTCGCATAAATAAAAACTAATAAAAAATGAAAGCTAAGAATATTTCTTAGCAGACTATAAATATGAAAGTTCATAATATGAATACAGAACAAATGTGTTATTATAAGTACATCATCATAAATTAATTAAATTTAAAAAATAATTACAAATACCAAATTTAGTACTATATACATATAAGTGAAAAAGATTTTAATAATGATATACAGTATTCATACATTCCTCATATATATTCTTTATTAAATTATCAACCCCGCAACACCCTTGTGCAATAAACACCACAATATATATTCACCACTGAATAAATTTCGTTTAGTTTTAAATTTATCATTCCCGTTCAGTATATATATTAAAAGTGCGCCCTTCAAAATTTAAAACCAAAATAAGCCAATGATGATTTACATCCAGCCCCTACCAGCATTTCAAATAAATAGTTATTTCACTTTTTATCGCAACCCATTCTCATCCTCGAGCGCAATCTCTTGGGGTCTAATTTGCATCCCCCGAGGCGTGAGGGGGTTAACACACTACCCTTTTCCACTTAATTTCTGTCACCAATAAAAAATCATTCACAAGTTTGTACATACATTGTATGCATATGGCTTTTATCTGGTGAAGGGTTTGATCTATAGTTATTAATGTGGGGTTTAAGGTTGATTGGTGACACGAAGAAGTGACGGGATGAGTTGTGGCGACATTTTATGTGGGTCTAGTTTAGTTTTATTCAATTTAATTTAGGTTACTTAGACCATGTCAAATGATTTATAATTCTCGTGTATTGCTTTAATTAATTTTATTATTATGTGACTGTATCAAAACATAAATCTTTCTTTACAAAATTTGGATGACACACAATTTACCAACGTGACCATCATCCATACTTTGTTAATCGGCTTTTTATCTCACTACAAAACAATATTTTTATATCAGAAGTCAATTTCTATCAAAAGTTATAATTCTTCATTAATTATAAATTCTATAAAATTACTAATCGTTCTTCATTAACTAACAGTTTAAAGTAGATTGTATACAAAAATAAAATATCTATATATATAAAAATATAATATTTAAAGAAGTAAACATTAATCAAGAAGAACATATTTTCACCTTCTTTCTTTTTTTCATCTGTCATATTGATTCAGTGATTTCAGTGTCATATATATATATATATATATTATATATTTTT
>JAGVSQ010009655.1:0-13461 GCA_022683975.1 Rhyacophila evoluta
AGAATTTAAAATCAATTTCCATCAAGCACCATCAGTCGAAAATATTAATTATAAGCATTATGTTTATCGTTTATAATTGAATTCAGATATATTATTTACCAACTGATTCAAAATAATAATAATAAATTTATTCAATACGAAGTTGGCGAGTGAGATTTATAATGCTTACAGCATCGATGATGATGTAAAACGTATTTATTTTTGTTGAACGAATCATAATAAGCACTGAGGATGTGAAAACATTTTGTGTATACTGCTTGTTCGAACATAAAAAATAAAATCACGGAAATGAAAAATCGTATAGGAAATTGAACACGGTATGGATACAATTTTTTTTCTGCGTAAAAAAGCTTTAAATTTTGATGGCTTTTTCCATTTTCTTCACTTGAGTTGAATACATCAGTCAGTTGAATTGTGTCGTTATTACAATACTTAAAGAAAATAAACATTATAGCCTGTTTAGTCTTCTGTTGAACTTAATAACAAAGATCGTTATTAGAAACCTCGTTTTTGAATTTGGATGATTTGCAAAGATACACAACGAACGGGAAAGATCGTTCGTAGCTTTACCTAATAGATAATTCGTAACGATGGTTTCAGTTGTATTTTTCAAAATTTTACAGGCGAGTGTGAAAACTAAATATTTTTTTACCCCGATTATGTTGTTATAAAAAATATATTATAAAGGATTTATTCGTAAAGCTGCTTGTTTTGCAGTGTAGATCTCAGATCCGCATGAAGTTGTAAATTTTGTTGATAATCAGAATGTTTACAACTTAATACACGTTCTACCAAAATGATGTAACATTAAAATGTCGAGTTGGTGTCTAAATTTAATGTTTATGTTTGAAAAAAAGATGGCCTGTGAAATTGTTGTCCGGAAAAAACGGCTTCCACGTAATCAATTCGATTGATTTTTCTTAAATAACTAATTTAATTAATATTATATTGAGTAAATAAAACACCAGCTTAAGTCTTCATGTACTTTAAGGTTGTGCCTATGTAATGTTTTTACTTTGGCTCAAAATCATTAAAAAAGGTTTTTTGTGCCTCCTTTATAATAAATTATGTGTGGGTTTCGTCCTTTTTTCTTTCTACAGTCGATATGTTTGTCTGGCCATCACAAGAACTCGTCAAAAATTGTATTGTAAATAAAATTATAAATAATATTGTATGCAGCCAAACATGGAAATAATTTTTTAATAATAATATGAATACAAGAATTGAATAAATAGTTAGTTTCAATCCATCCCAAGTAATTTCGAGTGACAAAGCTAACCATTTAATAAAAAAGACATTTTTATCAAAAGCTTTGATACGGTAACCTTGGCAACTCACGTGAGCACAAAAATATCATTCATTATTTTACCGTTCCTACCCCATCTGTGAATGACATTTTAAATGCCTCCAAAACTTGGCAATCCGTCTTTTGAAAGATGTATTTCATATGATTTACGATATTAATTACACGTTCACATAAATAGAGCCTACATTCAAAGAATTATTTTCAGGTTTTGCAACGCGCTGTAATAAATATTACAAAAATGGCTATGACATTTATTTTTTCCTTACTCTATAGCAGAGGTGGCCAAAGCGTCGACCACGTTCCATTCTTAGTCACCCGCTTGTCTTGCAACGTCGAAAAAATAATCATTTTTTTCGGTTTCATACGATACAGTACATATTTTCCTGTGGTCAATTTATGAAAATATATCCATTTTGCTTAACTTTCATTTACTTACACGTCAATTTAGTACACACATATTTTTCAAAATCTCTCCTTATATTGAAAATTTTGCAAGAGGCACAAACAATGTAAATTTATTGATTTTAAGCCAAAGTCAACACATCAAATAGACACAACTTTGAAGTGCACGAATATTAGAGCCGGAGTTTTATTTACCCAATCTGATGATAATATAATAAGTTATTAAAAAAAAAATACAATTTAGTTAGATCCTTACAAATCCAGAACGATTAGGTAAAAACAGCCGTGATTGATTGTTCTTTATGTCTTTATGTAATGTGGGTAAGCAAGACAGTATTAAAATGGCATTGGTTAGATAGAAACAGCAAGAATTTACCAATGAAAAGAGTTCAGCGATGCGAACAAACGTAAATAAAAGCTTTTTTGTACTAGATGGACAAAATTAACAAATTTCACTTCTAAATGTTATTTACTTCAAATATTTAACTGTTTTCTCTCCTTTATATATATGAAAAATGAATACTTCTGACTAAAACAAAGGCACAATATTAAGGGGGCAGAAATAACCACTTTATAATTAATAATAGCAACGCCACTGTTTGATTACGCTTTCCACTTATTCCTAAACTTTTAAAATACCCTTAAGGAAAATTATTTCCATCGATCGCTTTCTGGTCTAGAAATATTTCGTTATTAAAATACTGACAGAAAATTCTTCGAGGGTGGATGAAATATTTTGATTGACTGCCCTTTCAAATTTTTTCATAAACATTTCCCAAATTTCTCCATATCTTTTTACACTTCGATTAATTTTGATAGAGAGATGAAGTTAAATTTGCTCTAAATAAATACACTTTTTGAAAAATGGACCAAAAAATTATTTACTGAACATAAAATTGGATATTAATATTGGCAGTTATTTATTTTGACCCTCTTGCCAGAGGGCACACGCAGCATATAGAATCTTTGGTCTATTTCATTGAGGCATTGATAATTTAAGCATTCGAGAATAAAGTCATGTTCAAGAATGAGTACAGACGGTAAGGAGTTACTCAAGTAGGTTCTACCAGCTTTTTCTTACCAACCTGAATCCAAATCCGATTTAACTACGAATTTAATTGCGCTTAAAAAGTTTAAAAGAGTGCGATGATCTATTCAAACCAAAAAAATCTTAATTTTTTGTTATATTTATTTTTAGCTCAAGTGTGCTTGAGTGCGCGGTAACCTTAGTCTTGGGTAATTTGTTTTTACTCCCGGGATATTCCCGTCGAATAAAGTAGATCGCTTCTCGGTATCATAGGTCCTTATTAAAACCAGGTGTAAATGGAGAGCACATTTAGCTTAAATTTTATTTGTATTAATATAACGCTCTGCTTAAAACTTTTTTCCAAAAAAAAATGCGGCAAATTAAAATGTCAGTTCATTTTGGGACACCGTTTTTTATTATTCTATAATTTCAAAATATATACCAACCGGCATGACCAAAATTATTATTTTCGTGTAAAAAAAAAAAATAATTATCTATCAAGATAACAAAGGATTGAATTTATTCAAAAATATTATCTGCCAATTTTTAAGCGAATTCGGCCTTGTTAAAGCATAAAGAAAACATATGAAACACCACTCAATTGTTACTACAATTTTATTTCAAATGTAAATCTGTACGCTTTTCAAACATTTCTCGTATAAATATTATTTCAACTGTTTCTAAAAGTGTTTTTATTTTTGTGCCATTCACAGTAAAAACGTCTTTAATAAAAGTCTTGAAAAGGGTATCATTCAGTTTGAGATTTGTATCTAAGAAAAACAGAATGCTTTCAAGGATTGAATTGTTTGAATTTGAAATACGAAACCTATAAAAAGTACGGCTACATTTATTTCATTCGCCTATTCTAATATATTTGTTATTATTTCTCAAAGTCACTTTTCCATAATCTAATGGAAATCTTTGTTAGTTTTGTGGCCGCATTTTTTAGCCGTATACGAGTGAAGTATTTATAATATAATACAATGACTCGACCCACAGTATGAACATTCTTTAGTCAATATTATTTTAAGTAATATACATTATATTTTCACACTTGAATTGAAAATTGATATTAAATTAAGTATATCGTTATGATTAAATATTATTTTAGAATCCATTAATAACTATGTAATACAACGTTATATCTTTTTTTATTTTTTTCTTCCATATCCGCTCATATGAACATATGAATACCACATCTTGCCTCCAAGAATTCCTGCCACCTCCTAGTATTCTTGCACTCTTCCAGGTCATACTTGCATCCCGAAGCTATTTCGAATACATTCTATAAAATTTAAATCGATTGGTTTAAGGAATAGGCAGATCAGGTTAAGACTATTTTAAGAGCCAGGTCCAGCGTCTCAGCTTTACTTTATCAATGATTAGTGACTGCATAATCCGTTCTCTTATTTCCTTGATTCGAACAAAATCATACCAGCGTATCCATGGAATCTATTTATCATGTCTTTCTTGAATGCGAGTGAAAATTTCCACACCAGATATCTAGTATATAGTATACATATATTTTTCGCGAGAATTGGGTGTCATTCAATTGATTAACCCATGTGGGCATTTAATCTTGCATCTTTGGGTTTTTAAAAGCCTAGCAGCTGTCAGATATACAAGTGAAAATTATTCGTGGAACAAAACTGAAATACACGCATCCAAATAGTATTTGAAATCGAGGCACTCAAAAAGTAATTCTTTAATAAATGTATACTACAGTGCTCTGTGAATATATTATTTGAAACACACGACGATTTCTAAGGTTGTTTTTTAAATTTTGAAATGTTTTTAAAATAATAATAAAAAAATCAAATTTTGCTTATATATGTTTCAAATTTTATTTTGACGCAAAATTGTGTTTTAAAATAGTCATTTTTGCTCGTCATATTTTTTTCCATTCGATGATAAAAATGTCAATATTTTAATTGCATTACATTAAAACGTAGCAAATCAGGAATCTGATATTGATAAGAAAAGAAAATTGAAAATTAAAAAGACATTATTTCATAAAAAAAAAATCATTTTGTCAATATTCGTTCCTTTTGTGGAGATATCATACGGTTCTTTGTCTACAATTATCTTGGGCATTCCTCGGGAGAATGTTATAAATAAAATTCAAATATGACATTGCTTACATCCTGAAACATATTTGCTACATGAAATTTTCAATATCCAAAAGCATTCTTTTTATAATATTTCAGTTATTTTACTAACAAATTTGCAATGATATCATATATATCATGAAAGAATCTGTTTATAATGGAAAATTTATAAGCGAATCTTTTCTGTTTGAAAATTCGTTCAAAAATCGGTACTGAGATCAGACTTTAAGCGCCTTGACACTTCAAATAAGTGGGAAAGCTTATGTTTACATCTATTTGAATATTGACGAAATTTTTTCACATATTTTTTTCTCTGTCGGAGCATTATTGACACTATCAAATGCGAAAGCTATTCTTGTAATACATATGAAATAAATTTAAAATTGAATTCGAAGTAGGTAGACAAGTGAATTCTATAGCTCCAAGATTTAAAAATAATCTAAACCCATAGAACTGAATGCCTAATAAATTAGGCATAGATAGGGATTGCAAAAGGAAATTCGGAATTTTCATTCTTTTGTAATTTCGAATTCCGAAAAAAATGACTGCGAATTCCAGTATTCGAATTTCGATTCTTCATTTTCTACTATGGCCAAAAGTAGACATACGATTATTATAATACAAAAAATAACCTGAAAAAAACTGAAATTCCTATATTTTCACAAAAATTTTTGCCCTCGTAATTTCTATTTTCAGACAGATTATTTATCACAAGCATCAGATGTCATCATCTTTACCTTGTTTTAGTCCGATATTTGCAGATTTTTAAAAATTCGGCAGATGTTGGAATCCAACCCGCACTCTATAAATGTGAAAAGTGTATGCTAACCGAACCAGGTACCGGAATGTTTAAAATTGGAAGTGATTCTAAAACTCAATTTCTGGAGAGGTCATCTTCATAATGTGGAGGTTCATATGCTGCAATTTCAGAACGGAAATGTACAAATATAAAAATATGTATAATTAAATATAGTGTATATTTTTTTATTGATATAGGTGACATCTTTAAAAAAGTGCTTGTCAAAAGTTTAACGTAAGTAACAATAAATATCCTGAAAGTTTCGAATACAAAGTTTTCGTTGTAAAGTGAGTTTTGTTTAATCAAAAAAAGCTCTTTAATACTAGTAATTTTCGAAGCAAATGATAAATATAAAATTTAGATATTTTAAGTTGCTTATTTCACGAATTATTAATTTTTATTTAGTGTAACAGATATTGTATTTTCAATGTTCTCTTCGAGGAAAAAGCTTCAATTGTTTGTTTTATAAAAGCCTTTTATCATGAAATTGTAAGCTCGTGAAGAATGTTTTTTTTTTTTGACAACTAGATGTATCAAACAATATCGGATCATTTTTCAATCAGAAATAGTACCTGAAAACCATTTGCAAAAAACGCTAAAACAACAGCTGCCTTTCAATATTGAATAATCTCTAAATATAGATGAACAATTAGCTAGAAGTTAATTTATTTGAGTATAGAAATAACTTTTATTAAATTTTTTTTCAATAGAAAGTGGGGAATCACGAAGTATTTTTATCGTTTATTAATTAAAATCAACTTTCAATTAATCATTGCGAACATCATTTAAATGAAATTAAATTTGATGAATAAAACGTTGTTTTATGTAATATCTAAATGAATAAATAATTAATTTGACAGATATTTATCAAAGCATTCTTATTAATAATTCTATGATTAATTATTCTTAATTTTATATTCATAATATAAAAATTTATTGCTGTTTGATTTTGAAGTAAATATAGGATCAAAAATACCTTTTTCATATGCTTTACTAATCAATGTCCAATTTTATATTTAAAATATATTTTTATTTTAAATTAACTGCTGAAAAAAATTTATTGCTATTTGTATCTCGTTAATTTTTTCAATCTAATATTATTAAAAATAAAAACCTTATCTTATATTATATCCTGAAATTGATAGTTAGACGTAGAGGCCCAAAACTTTGTTAGCTTTTCTCGCTGTTGTGAATAACAGTACATCATTGTTCAGCATTAAAAGGGATAAAAGCCTTGATCCATCCTGGTCCCGTTTTATTTCACAATATCTATTTCCTATTTCCCAGTTTATGTTCCTTCGAAATCAGATGCCGGCATCAAGTAGATATATGTATGAATCGATATTTTTAAATACCGATTTCGGCACGAATTTTTAATACTAGTAATAATGTTTGATAACTAATGTATAATAATAGACTAGTCAAACAATAAAATAAATGGTTTGTTTTGTAAATCGATATTTATATAAATACTTTCCTTTTTAGCGTAGAGGTCAGCATGCGTGCCTTGTATTGGAGGAATGCAGGTTCAATTTCTATATTTGTCGGATTGAAAAAAATGCAGGACTAGATGTCCATTCGGTTGAGTAATTATCTGATAACCAATTCTCGTGATAAATAATCTCTCAATACATGTCTTCACATTGCAGAGATGCATATGCTTCACTACCGGTGTAGACATGTTAAAAAAATACAGATAGACGAATTTAATTTATTTTTGATCAATCGATTGTATTGATTATCAAAAAATTTATAGTACGTATTATAGTAGAATTTATTACATTGTTTATATAAAAAGATCGGTGTCTTTAAAACATGCTAGTAACATTAAAACGGGAAACATTTGTTTTTATTTAGTTGTTCTGTTGAAATGTCACAATTCACGATATCATCAGACCGAAAATCAGAATGTAAAGAACAATGAAATATCTTTCGCAAAGTGAGGCGAATTTTCAAGGAGAAAGAAGTGACGACTTTAAACATCGAAAACCCAAAAAGCGCTTTTGAAATATGTCTTTTTTTTCATTATCACTTGGAAACATTTTTCAAGAGATTCTTCTGCCGAATTAAAGGAAATAATCAAGTATTTGCCGTTGGTATTATTTTGAAAAAGCGTCACAAAATTTAGCATTTTTGAAATTCTTTTGCTTTCGTTAAGAGCTCTCATGTTTTTCCCACCTCATTGGAAGAACCAAGTCTGGTATTTACTTTTTATATCTGTTATTTTATAGTATTTTTTTATATATGATCTCTAAATCTTAAAGGCTTAAATTTTTAGGCTTTCTCGAAATCTCTCTTTCCACATTATAAAGAATAATGATTGGTTTGATTTATTTTAATAATTGCTTTAAAATGCACTGATATTATTAAATAAGCGGTTAATATATTATGTTAATTAATTAGAGCATGTTAATACGATATATTATCCTTGATGAAAAACATCATTTATTTTGTACTTTAAAATTATTTTTGAAGAAACAAGCCACTTTAATACCTATATATTAGTATTTTTTTTACTTAGCTGGCTTATACGTAAATATTTTCAATTGTAAATGTTTATTTTTTGTTTTAAGTTAACGATAATATAAAAAAAAAACTTTTAATGTAAATTCACAATCTGTATTTTTTGTAATATAATATTAATACAAATATATTCGCTTTCTATATTATATTGTACGATATAAGATTGTGTTAACTCTTTGGCTCCGGGGAACGCGTATTCCTCGTTATTCGATATTGTCAACATAGGCGATCATAACTCTTTTTTTTTTTTTTTTTAATAGATTTAATTTTATCAACGCCATTTTAATTGATTCTAACATTGATATTTGTATAATAAAGCCAGTTCACTGATGTAATGAGTTATAGCTCACCCCGAAGACGAACTTTAACAATACGTAACACAATGGTATGTTGTAATCGGACACTTTAGATGGTGACTAAACTATTGTAAAAGGCTACACACGTTCAAGTTTGCATGCACAATCATTTGTGTGTGACCATTATATTTTCCTGCAAACGAAACCTCTACTACCTTTAGGTAGGCCTACGTGTATTTGATGTAAACTAGAAGACCGGTCATCTACCAATATAACATTAAGTAACAAGTAAACCATTCATTGATGTGGGATACTTTAATTAATATTATTGCTCATGCTCGATTGATGGTTTATTTTTCAAAACGAAATTAAAATAGCAGTACATACAATTTCATTATTTTAAAAAATATTGGTCATGAAAATATGAAACGATATAAAAATAATAGTTAACCTATTCAATGGGCAATTAGTAATTCTAACTAATATTAGGGAGACTCGAGTCTGAACTAAATTCAAAATCTTTTTTTTTAAACTCATCACTGTCGTAAAACGGAAACAATGAAATAACAGTGTTATAACACCGTAACTTCTTTAACAATTATGGTCACCGTTTTTTATGATTGTCCGTATGTATACTTGCACAATTTTGCATGAGCATGTGTAACCCTTTTAAAACTCTCAAATCGTTGAAATTTTTGACCACACATTATAAAATATACGGCGTCCGTGCCATTTATACTTGATATGCGATGGTAAAAAAGAATATCCTTTTATTTTTTCCTAGTTATATAATATATTTGGAAATATAAGACAATTATTTCCCGCTGGAGTGAAAGTTGTGATGATTTAAATAAGCCCGCGTACTTTTATTAATTTCGCGCGAGCCAGCCCCGGAGCGAATGTGTTAATAAATAAATATACGCGTGTGTGTCGCTTGAATATAGTTGTGACGAGAAATTCAATATGACTAAAGCCCTCGAAATATTTTTTATAAGACTTTTCCCACTTTTCGGCGATGCTGTAAAAATGCTTCTTTTGTTATACGACGATATTCCATTTGAGTAAATATAATGTGTTTTATTATGTATCGGCTTTACACTGGAGAGTTCGTTTCTGCGAACTTATTTTCAGCCAATACTTTTCTCTGAAGACTTTCCCATGAAAAAAATGATAATAAAAATATTTTTTTGTTGTACCATGTTTGCTCCCAGCATAGATCATATGGATCTACACAGTGTGAAGATATCCACCCTAAAATAGGAGTATTTGGACCTCTGTAATGGGAAGACGTCTTGACAGATTATTCTTCACGAGAATTGTTTTTCAGGCAAATACTCAACCCAATGGGGATCCAGTCCTGTATTTTTCGGATTTTTAAAATCCGACAGATGACGAATGAAACCCGTATTTTCTGGATCGCTTGGCGCGTACGCTACCAACTACGCTACCGGGGAGACAAATCTGATAATAATACTTTGTGATTATTTTGAAAACAACCGTGTCTAATATTTTTGATTTTTTTTCTCTTTTTTTTAATAATTTCCGCTCTAAAATTGAACCATATCTACTGTGGAAAGGAAAACAGGACGTAACCCTAATGTTTTCAAAAAGGTTTGATTGTTTTATACCATGTTTGCCTCCAAGGTGGAGAATGAATCTACACCGTGTGAAGATATCCACTCTGAAAGTGGAGTATATGGATCTCCGCAATCTGAAGACGTCTAGACAGACTATTTTTTATGAGAATTATTTGTCAGATATTTTTTCAATCTAATAGGCATCCATTTATTTTTCTTGCATTTTTTTTGGGTTTTTAAAGTCCGACAAATGAAGAATCAAACCCGTATTTCGCAGATCGCTAGGCGCACACGCTACTTACTACGTTATTGAGGAGATAATTTATAACTTAAATTAAATAATCAAAATATCTACAACATTAAAGCTGAAAATAAACGTTTTTTGTGCTTACTGTGAAAAAATATGTGTGGTTTATGTGAGGCTTTTTTCTTTCCGCAGTCGACACGTATAATTTGTTTCATAATATATCTAGATTAAATATTATAAACTAATCAATATTGGGCCGATTTTGGCAAAATATTGTAAACGTAAGACTATATGCCATACTTGACTAGTGTGTAGTTTTTTTTTTTTTTAATATTAAGCCGATAAAATTTTATTGAACAGCCTTAATAATAAAAAAAAATCTTAGTAAAATAACTATTTAAAAACTATGAGAATTAGTTATAATTTATAATAATTTCTATGCTTGCTAATTATCAATAGTTTATGACAATCGCCCCGAGCGCCGCAGTTGACGATCATTTGAACAACTAATTTTATTCTTTATTGTATTTTCTTGAATTTGCATAAAATTCCCATTAACTAACTCTCAATGAGTAGCAGTTTAAACAAGCGCTTCTCAAATAATGTCTTCGTGGATCAGATTATAAGGGCCGCTTATCTACTATATTTTTTAAAATATTGAAAAGGTAGCTGCGGTACAACGGATTTATGTAAATGGTGAGGTATTAGTTAAAACTGAATGTTCGTTAGTTAAACATGGGGTTTTCGAATGCATTTCTTTTATAAAATAAAATAAACGGTGTTGTCAAGTTTTGACCGTGTGAACGCCAACGACTCACCCGTGGGTCGGGACGATTTCTCTTACTAAACGTACAATATTCTAAATCTGAAGTACAGTTTTGACTTAAAGTCATTAATACATATGCATGATACATATAGTGCGAGGTCACACAAAACATCTGTGAGTCTCAAATTTTGCTAGTCAAATTATTTTTCTTACATGTTTTCATATCTTGAAAATCTCTAGCGTGCATGGCAAGATCATATATATTGCGACCGGCAGTTAAAGAGTTAATAAAGTAATCAGGTCTACTGTCGTTTTATAACCAACACTCTACAACTAACATAAGTATAGTTAAATTCCGAAATCTGACGAATAGTCAATGAATGCATGTCATAAAATTATTTAAATGTAACCTTATTACTTAAAATTGTTGATAATAAAATATTAAACGATATGAAAATAATAGGAAGCCTATTCAATCGATAATTGATAATTCTAACTGATGTTAGAGAGACTCAAGTCTGAACTGAATTCAAAGTATTTTTATTCACTTCATCTCTCTTTTTGTGAGATTTGTAAAACGGAAACAATAAAACAGCAGTGTTATAATATCGTATTTTTTTAACATAATATGATCAAGGTATTTTTATAATCGTGTTCACGCATAGTTGCGCAAACTTGTGTGAGCGTGTGTAGCCTCCTTTATACAAATCATTTATATACAATACGTTTTTTTTATTACACGTTCCTTGTTCCTCTGTCACCTTAGGTAGCAGTTTGAGTAACGCCGAAATACACAATGGCGAATAAATAATAATATTACGGGCGACAACGAAGATCAAAGGCAAGATAACAAATAAAATATTGTTTCTACAATGGTAACTAGTTCGACCCACAGAGCTCGCCCACGAGATAAATAATTATTAAATCCATACTCCATATGGAGATCCTCGTGCACGGCCCACGCGTGGACTTCGTAATTACTTGACCGATCGCTATTATACTGTCCGCATATCGATAAAGCACCAATAGAGCTATTTTAATATTGTTAATCTATTATCTTTTATTTATTTGCATTACGTGTTGAGAACGTTACAAATTACAAGGCATTCACAAAATTCCATACAAAAAATTACAAAAGTTTATAAATTAATAATAATATCGACTCTGGAAATGAAAAAGGACGTAATGCACATGGAATTTTTTTTCAGAGAGCACAAAAAACGTATATTTAATGATTTTGAGCCTCTTTTTCCTGATCGCAAATTTGAAAAGTCATTTTTTTTCAAAGTCAAAAGCTAAATTTTAACACTAATTCAGCATTTTTAGCTTACGTCCTTTTGATAGAACCTGAATCAAGTTTTATAATATATATTGCGATGGTCGAAAGAAGCCATTTTTAAAAAAACTGAACTGAGAGTTACGTCCTTTTTTCTTTCTACAGTCGATATGTAAAAAAAGAAAATAAAATTATCGAAATAATTTGTGAAGGAATATAAAAGAAAACAATGAGAGTATATAGAGAAAGTTGCGACAGAATATCTTCTAGATTTCAATGTCAATGTCCCGTATTAATTTGACAACATCTACAATGGTATGTATGTGTATTAAATTACACTTAATTTACTGATTTTTAGCTAAGCTATATTTCTTCTTTTAATATGTATTAAATTGTCAATTAATTTACTGTCAAAAGTTTATTTTTTGTTCTGCTAAGGATTATACTTTTTGAGAAATGGTTTACGGGGCCACCCTTATCTAAGAGCCCATGTT
The DNA here is from genome assembly GCA_022683975.1 of Rhyacophila evoluta. NCBI lineage: Eukaryota > Metazoa > Arthropoda > Insecta > Trichoptera > Rhyacophilidae > Rhyacophila > Rhyacophila evoluta. The sequence goes on from JAGVSQ010009655.1 coordinate 12,822, forward strand.
GGAAAACCATGGCATACAAGCCGTGAAAGAGGCTAATGCGATAACCCTGCTACAATAAATCAACAGTTTCAAATCATCGAACGGCTGTAGAAATATGACTTAGTGGGCACGTACATTTTCCCGTTGCTCACTGACCAATAATAATTCGTTACTTTTTTTTCTCGTAAACCGTAAATAGTACGATTGTTCTAAGAAGCATTTGCGAGCCAATTCTCAGTGAGCAATAAATACAGTGAAATAAAACCTTTTCTATTAATTATTTTAATTTTATTTCAATACTATATTTAAATGTCTTCCCGGTAGCAGAGAGGTTAGAAATTTTCGGACAAACAATGTTTTTAGTTTCATTTACTCCATGTGTGAAGTGTGTGAATTTCTAAAATCTAAAAACTTATCTTCATAGATTATTTTTTGTAACAATTGGTCGTCATTTAATCATTAAATCTATTTTACATCCGTATTTTGTTCTTTTATTTTCTTAATTCAGCTATCCAGCAGCAAATTTTGATATTTAATAGTTATACGCTTGATAATTCAGTCTACTGCTTTATCATCCACACGTTAATAAATATATATATATATATAATTACATATAAATACAGGGGAACATAAACTGTTCTATTAAGAAATTTTGGAAATC
>JAGVSQ010009657.1:0-13458 GCA_022683975.1 Rhyacophila evoluta
TCGGCATATTCAGGCTACATTATATGTGGGCAGTGAGCAAACATATAACATACTACGTAAATTTCACATATGGAAGTTTACCAGTTTTAAATAATTTGGAAATAGTTTTTTTTATCTCCTATAAACTATGTCATATGTGGATTACGCCCATTTTCATTTACGCATTCAATATAACATAATGTAAAATTAAAAAAATCGATGAAAACATACAACGGAGAAATTAATATTGAAAGAAATAAAACTTTTTTTAATGTCGAAATCAAATAAAATCCCTTTATAAAAATAAGCACGGGAAATAAACCAAATCAACCAAAATTTCTTGCAAATGAACATAATTTTTAATAATTAGGTACTAACATTTTGAACTAAACTAATTTCAAGAAACGAAACTTCTCACTTCGGAAGTAAAATAGAAGCAATGAAGCTCCTAAATTATTCAAATGATCTAATTTAAATTAATTAATAAGCCAAAGCAGTATATTTTAAAATTCAATTAATGTAGCCACGTACCCCGGACGTGAATATTTTTGCAATTTTCAGCGGGGAATATAAAGCATGTATATTGGCACTAAAATCCTTTCATCCGAAGGAAACGTTTAAAATTAAAATACGACTATGAAACGGGTTACGTAGTCCCGTCTATTTAAAATTTGCGTACTAACCATGAACAGACTTATACAGTAATTCAAATTTTCTTCGTTGATTGAACAACATAACAAATTTTAATTTCACTCGTTGTTCGCGTGTGGGTTTCGGTTCACATCTAACAACAATACAAGAAAATGCATAATGGCATGGGTTTAAAATAGAAAAAAATACAACACCAGTTACATCATCTACAACTAAAATACTTTTCTTTAGAAAAGCGCTGAATATATGTATAATATACTATACTCAACTCCATTTGAAATTAAATGGGTAAAGATTTATGATAGATATTTTGTTAGTTACAAAATAATATCGAGTATGGAAAGGACGTAATCCTCAATTTTTCAAAGAAACTTTTATTCGATAATTAGAATGTACACAGCTTAATACACGTTCTATCATTAATGATGTAAGCTGAAAATGCCGAATTTGTATCTAAATTTAGCTTTTAAGATTGAAAAAATGATGCCTTGAAAATGGGCTTCCACCCTATTAATTTTATTGGTTTTTCTTGAATAATGTATTAAATTAATATCATATAGAGTAAATAAAACACCGGTTTTAATAATCATGTAATTCAAGGTTGTGCCTATGTAATGTTTTGAATTTGGCTCAAAATCATTGTATCAACATTTTTGTGTCTGCCGTAAAATTTTCGCTGTGTGGGTTACTTTCTTTTTCCTTTCCACAGTCGATGTGATGAAGTTAAACTTAGCCAGAATCGGATCGATTAAAATTATCTTAGTTTACTTTATTTTTCACCTTCTGAGAATTCTGTGATTCTGGCAAATATCGATCTGCGTGTTCCTGATAACTGACCTATAAATTGAGAACAGCCTTAGCTGTAGAGAATCAGCCTACCAGTTGTCATTCCATTTTTTTTATAAGAGTCTATTTTGGTCTATATTGGTCTATTTTTCTTACCTTCTTTTATTTCAAAATCTAATCTTTTTGCTTATTTTTATTTAGTTGCTTTTATAATGCATATTTATTTTGTGATGTGTGTGTATTTTTAAATAATTTACTATCTTTATTTTTACTATACGTTACGTCGCAAATGCTTTCAATAAATCTTTTGTAATGTTCTAGTCATGTGAAAGAGAAGATAAATATTTTTCAGTGATCACTACTGATTATCAAAAGAATATAAACGATAAAATCGTAGTTAAATTTGGCACATTATACAGTAAAATATACAAATGCCGCAAACATATACTACATCTAAAGTTGAAGAGTTTGAAAAAGAAAAAAAAAATACTTAATATTATTACCACAGTTTTCAGGTGTGAAAGCTCAACCTGCAAAGTAAATTCGCCACCGGAAGTTTAGGGAACTAAGTTCTTCTTTGAACTCTGCCAAAGTGGTTAGAAACTTTTTAGTTAATGCATTCATGAAATTCATAGGGTTTATAAGTCAATTTCAGGCATTATCTGTGAGTATCGCAGTACTAAATATATACGCTTTCACCTAACTTGATAGAAAAAGCTCCCTCGTAGGCTTTAAACAAAAGAAAAGCGATATTATTTGTGGTTATCATATTATATTACTGTACTAAATTTAAGAAAATAATCAAAACTAGTAAAGGTTTTTTTAATATCACATAGTTAAATTTAGTTGTAAGTTATCTTTGCGTCTGAAATCCTCAAAAAAATTAATATATTGATAGAATAAGAAAGTGCTAGTTTTAAGAATTGTTTAAAAATGAACTGTGGAAAAAAAAATTAGTAACCATACGTTTTATTCAAAACAGCTTTTATTCGATAGTTAGAGTTTATGTATACAGCTTAATACACGTTCTATCAAATATATGTAAGCTGAAAATGTGGAAGTCCTACCTAATTTAAGCTTTTAAGTTAAAAAAGAAAACGTTGCAACTAGAAAAAACGCTTTCTACTACATCAATTTTACTGATTTTCCCTTAAACTTGGTCTTAATAAAGCGTATGCCAGAGCTATGGTATCACAAAGAAATATAATTTATCCAACAGGAATAGCCAATAAATGAATATAAATTTTAAAACCAAGACTAAAGTTCAGACTAAATATCATGAAAAATAAACTTATTTGAAGACTCTTATTTGGTCTAGCAATTATATAAAGAGATTATCACGTTCACCGTATGATGCCGCAGACCTATAAACACTGTAAGTAAAGTAAATACAAAAAAATGTATGAATTAAATAATTGAATAGAATTATATTACCCTGATAAATAATAACATTATATCCACATGGAGAATCGCATACAAGACACTATATTTTTATTAGTATGACAGTATATGACACGTTGATATATCTAACAAAGCGTTATTTAAGTTAAATAACTTTTGTTTTTTAACTTTGCTTATTTTTAAGAATGGTGTAGTGAAGAAATTTTCCTGAACAAAATACTTCCTTCTTATTGATCGGTTTTTATGGTAGAAAATATATATTAACTATATTACCTACCAATCATGAAGTGTAAAAATATTGGATCAACACTTAATTTTTCATTTGACACCACAATCTTGCGAGGCTTTATGTGGAAACAATGGACGTAGCTAACAATAAAAAACTTTCTTCGAAATAACAATTTTCTACAAAAGACTTGCGAAGTAGAATGCATTGTTTTTGTGGTGAAGTTTTTTCATATTTTCAAAGAAGTTATTTAACACTTGTGGATGATTGATGACAACCTGTTATAAAATATTATTGGTATTAAATCATCTAAGCTTAATTTTGAGCTTTTAAAATTGTTATTTTTTTTACTATTAGGACGCTTATATTGATACGGTAATTTGAAATAAAAATACAACAGCGACTTTGCCAAGCAAGAGTCTATAGTGAAACGTCATCAGTGTTCTGAAAATTATTCAGTTAATTTTAAAATTCTACCAAAAAAAAAACTCATACTTCATCACTTATACATTTATTTGTAAAATACATAATTTAAATTGCTTGACAAAAGGGCGCCATTAGTTGTCTAGAAATCATAAGCAGAGCTTCCAGTAAAAAAAAATGGTTATCATTGCAGATTGATACCAATTTTATATTTTACTAAAAGTCAAAATACGTCATTAAATCGGCACACATCTGGTTGAATATGTATATTTTTAGACTAAAAACAAAATACTCATTTAGTGTTAATAGTGATATAGTAATTTTCCTCATTAATAATATTCATACATTTCACAATATGATGAAAGTATAACACCACAGCATTTATCTTTTCGAAACATGATACCCTATTTACAGTCGTATCCAGAATTTTGTCTCCCCGGTACCGTAGTTGTTAGCGTACGTGCTTAGCAATCCGGGAAATACAAGTTCGATTCCCATCTATCAGATTTTAAGAAAGTCAAAAAAATGCAGGACTAGATGTCCATTGGGTTAAGCAATTGTATGACAAACAACTCTTGTGAAAAATAAGCTGTCAAAACATCTTTTCATTGCGGAGATCCATATACGCCTCCTTTTTTGGAATGGATATCTGCACGCTGTGTAGATATATATGCTCCATGTTAGGAGCGAACATGGTTAAAAACAAACCAGTATTTTATAATATGACTTTTATTTATACATCTAAATAATGATGACATTTAAAATATGGTAAATAGAAGTTAATTGTTTTGTTTTTATACTATGATTAGTAATACTATTACTATATAATACTATATACTATATAAGTGCATTTTAATATGGCATAATACAAGTGTAGTTGACAAATGAATGAATTTTACAGAAAATCTATGATGTCGTTGTATAAAGTTAGGAGTCTTTAATTTTTTTAAATAGTTTTTTTACAAAAAAACATATACATCTTGTTTATATTTCAACAAACAATTAGTATTAAGCGATCAAAGTGAGTGACCTTATTAAAACCCATGCCAGGATTCCGAATATGAGTTAAACTCAATTTTTCTCTATCGGTGACGTAGTTAAAACCAATTCTACTATGATAATATATATGTAACATAAACTGCTGCATTCATCACCATTATACTACATTTTTACACCATTTAAATTTGTATATCTTAAACTTATGAACGTTCAGCAAGCGGTCGTTAATTTTTCTAAAACTCAACACGACTTCTCACTATTTTAAGAATACAAAATGGCTTAACGAACGTATAAATGTCATTTGCTAAAAAAGAATTAATTCTCGTAAAGTATTATTAATAATTACATATTGCGTAGTTAGTAAACAATAAACTTTTTTCTAAGCGTTTTCACAACGACTGGTTGTAAAATGTCTATTGATTTCAAAATAAAGACTGAAAAAAAATCGTGCAGTTGTGTACTATGGAAATGAATACCTCCCATTGAATACTCATTCCAGTCTGCGTATATTCACGATAGTGTACGAGCAGAGTTGATTTTTCGTAGCGTAATATGACAATAGATGTCATCATACAAACTAACTACTTCAATTATTGTGACTTTTCCATCGAACGGAATGTCTACGAGCATTGTTCGAATTGATGAACTTTCAGAGTCATTGAAAAATCTATGCCAGTCAGACGGTTGATTTTTTTTCAGAAAAATCCCCGTGAAATATAATACAATGAAAAAAATCACGATTGAATCCTTTGTATTTCGATTCGATTTACTATTTCTTCATGATTTTTTTTTTACTGTAAGACAATTATTAATTTTATTTCGTATTCGTTTCAAACTATGATAGCGTTTTGTAACTGAATCCTGCATTTTATAATCTTGTAAATTGCATTTTATAAAATAATTTACATCTTGGAATACCTTCGAGCTACCCTAAGGTCAAAAGAATTATTGTCTAACAATAGCTTCTAAACGTTTTTATTATTATTTATATATATCACAAGATAAAACAGTTTAAAAATACCATATTTGAGAAATACAAACACGACGTTGAATCAAAAAGTTCTGTAAATAAATATGAAAAATGAAAAGATTTAAGCCAGCTTGAGAATATTTTCGCCAAACAATTGATTAAGCTTGGCAGAAGACGGAGTTTCGTATTAAATGGCTTTAACAAAAGTTTTATCAATTAATAATAATTAATTTTTTATAAAACATTCACCAAGAAAAAGCTGGCCGAGGACAAAGAAAGCTGTTGTTAAAAATAAATAAATTAAGAAATGTTTATAAACTATTGCAGTTGTGCAGCTATGAATGGATATCATTGTGATTTCTATCACGTATGATATAAAATTTTATAATGCAAACTTTCGTGATGTTAAAAGTTTTCATCTTAAATCAGAGCTTTTCCAATGCATAATATATAGTATTTTCTTATCGTATATTTTACTTCTTTTCATGTATCGATTTTTAAGACACAATAATGGCCCAAAAAATAAACGCATTTCGGCTATTTATGTGTTAAACATTATGAACAACAATAATGACTATTTTTTCGCGTAAGATTTTATATTATGGGGTTGGCGGTGTAATAATTCTGGTACACAAAGGCTTGGCTACACGGGCATGGGTATTAGTTTTTATGAAGAAGGATTCTCGATATGTCACGCAGCTCGCAATCGATGGACCATATTTTGTCATTGTAGGTCATGCGAGAAAGGAGGAAGCAAAAGATATCATATTTCTTCGTATACGGAAAACTATTTATATAATCCTTCCCTGGGGAGAAAAATCCCGCTGATCTGGATGCTATGGGATATTAAAAGAAAAAAAATAAGATTTTTGCTAGAAAATTTATATGATTCGTTTAATGTTTGACATTAATAATAACATACTAATGTAAGTTATTTCTTTGATATTATTAATAAGCCCCTCTTCCCGTAGCGTAGTTGGTAGTGTACGCGCCTAGCCATCCGGGGAATGCAGATTCGATTCCCCATCTGCCGCATTTTAAAAATAAGAAAATAACGGACTGTATGCCCATTGGGTTGAGTAATTATCTGACTAACAATTATTGTGAAAAATAATCTGTCAAGACGTTTTCACATTGCGAAGATCCATCTTTCAGAGTGGATATCTTTACAGTGTGTAGATACATATGCTCCACGTTGGGAGAGAACATGATATAACAAAATAATATACACTTTTAATTCTATTTTACATATAATATGGCAATGAATATGGTATTGCCATCTCATATATTATAAAATACATTTCAACCAAATCACCATTAAATTTGAGTTTAAATAAAATAATTTAAAATGCATAATACCTTATGTTGTGATGGTGTATCACGGTAAACAATCTGTTATTTTTAAAATAATTGAAAAATTATTCAAAATTGTAAGGCCTTTCACTTATTTGAAAACAAGTCGTAATTAACAATGTAATGTAAAATAGTTTGTTATTGATTTGAAATATGTAGGAAATTATCGGAAAGTATGTTTCTGGAATGAAAAGTTTGTCAGGCAACGACTCGGAAAGTAATTCAGTTAAAACCAGTCCAAAAGGTGATATCAAAAAAACATCAGTGTTTTTAGTGTTTCATTTTTATTTATATAAGTAATTGTGAAATACCCAAGATGAAACACTTTCAACTCCACCAGCTGGGAAAATTGCACTTATTAAGTGTCTTATTTAAAAAAAAATATTTAGTTTAGATAATGAACGGTGTTAACGATTCAAAATATATGAAAGTACAGAATTCTATGAAATATCTAAGATATGAATGAATTAGTCAAGATATCAATCAAAGACTATCATTGAAAAAAAACACTTTTTCGTAAATGGCTTATGTCCCAGTTTGAAACTGACATACTTAATTATACATAATCTATAGATGAAGACCATGATTTTAAATACATTATAAAATAAATTTTGTGCTGTAGTTTATCTTTCTAGAATTATTTGTATCATACATCCGTTATGGTATGATATTTTTAACCTTATATACTTCTATGCACTTCACGTTATCATACTTTATTTTTGTCTCACGGAATTTTATGATGCATTATATGGAACGAGAGTGTCGTAAACACGTTTTCTCTACTTACAATTCTTTTATATCACTAGAAATGTACCGTACTTTGAAATTTATGAATTTCATCGTCTAGCTTTCTAGGATTTTAAAATAAATTATCGACTTGTCGTTCTAAAAATTGTAAATTACATACTATAATAACTAAATTCATATCAAATTAAAAGAATTTAAATTAGATAAGAACCTTACAGTTTAATTAATTAAATCGATAAACAAGTTGAATGTTTTACCATTATAAAGATATTTAACATTATTTAATTTCTAACTCAATTCGTATATTTATTTCTTATATTATCAGTCAGTTGCATTTTTAAAACGTAATATATCTTTAAAATAGTTTATAAAAACAAAAGAAGCAATTATAGACAACGAGCCCATAATATTCGACAGTCAAGCGCGCACGCTAACCTCTCGGCTACCTATGAGTGAGTTGTAATTAAGTATAATGTTAATAATTTACAAATATATGAAATTAGAATGTTTATTTTTGGACGGTAATGAATATAGAAATATTCGTAGTTGGCTAATATAATGTGTTTGCCAATCGTATGTTAATTTAATTTAAATACATCGAATTAGTAAGAAGTAAAAGTTTTCCATATTATCAAACGTATCCAAAAAGCTTAACGTGAGTAACCACGTATAACTTAAAGCACTTAATTGCAAACAAAACTGTACGCGATCGATAAATATTTCCCTATCATGGTATCTTTGAATACTGTAAAATGTATTTTGCTTAATGTATTCACTGATAAGGCTAGGCTTTTGGTTGAGCTTTCCAAAATTACCATTGCCAAAATATTCAAACCGAATTCAAAGCACTTTTCACAATTGCTGAAATACATTTTGTTTTACCAATTCGGTCCTGCTCCATTACGGGAAATAAATTATAATACGGTAGATATCTACTTTATTCTGTGAAATATTTCCGGAACGAAATTGTCAAAAACTCGTATGAAGTAACATTATAAAATATTTCAAAAATAATATAACTTATTTATTATTATAATAATAAAGCTAATATATTAACAAGATTAAACCTTCAACTTAATATTTTATAAATACTTAGATATATCTGTATTGTAACACATATTTATTATGGTTTAAGATTTAAGTTTTGTATATTTGTTAGACTAAGAGATAATAATTTTTTTACTATGACAATGTATTTTTAGATTAATCATGTAAGTATTATGTAAGAAAGATAAATAATACGATGTAATAAGAATATCCAGTATTATATAATATATATTTTAATGACTTCGTATAACAAACACAATATATTTAATTAACTGTATGAAATATTATAATACACGTGTTTTGTCAAAAAAGTAAATTTTATTAGTTTGTATTACTATATTTAAGAACAAGATATTTATGAATTAGCTTGACACATTTTGAGGTCGAGTTTAAATAGATAAAACCGCTTGGAGCTTTAATACAATGGACCTATTGATGGTATAAATATTGATGATATAATAATAAAAATAAATAAATGAACGAAAATGATATAAAATAAATGAAACATAATATATCGTATAGTTTTGTTGAATTATTACGTTACATAATTAAATATAATGTAAATCGTGGAGACAGATATTGTTCGAATCACAGCGTTGCTACATTTTTTTTTTAATTTAGTGTTGCATGTTTGTATAATCAATGTATTTAGAAATTAGAAGACAATTAATTTTTATGAGACAATCTGTTAAATTTAGTGTTTGCAAATATTTATATACTTGGTTTCTGGTGAGGAAACTTACACTTTAAACTTATACTTAATTATATATGGAGGGACATGGAAATAAATATCTAAAATGTATTAAGCAATGATGTTTATGTGTCATTAAGTATGTAGGCTGAGGCTATCTTTGCTTTATAATTGTTAAGTAAAGTTATTATTTATCAAATTATTAAGTGTAGTATTTTACCAAATACTATGTATATCTTATATTTGAGAAAATAATGTAAAAGTAGATAGAAATTTCTATCTGAATAACAATGCTGATATTATAATGCAAGATAAGCCATCAAAACGGAGAGGTTTGTAGAGTAATATTTACAAGTCAATATTGCAAAGGTGCACAACTTGGGGGACGTAATATTTTAATATCTTATCGCTAGAATATTTCAAAATATTTAAATTTTTCTTGGTGGTTGAATTGGTGGTATGCACATTACTAAATCGTTCAGTAACAGAAATTACGGGATCAAATGATGTACACTAGATGTCCTATACGTTTAGAAATCTAATCATTACAGAAAAATTATCTGAACAATTTTTTCTGCGTCTACTGGATTTTCGCAAACAGTATATTTTATAGATAAAAGTAACTACAAATGGTTTTTCGTATTCAATTTATCCCACAGATTCTAAAATTTTCAAAATCATTGTAACTACCGAAGAACACAGATTGTTTCCGCTCCGAAAATGAAGTATAAACAATATATATAAATACATTCGAACTACGTACGCTCCAAAGGTAAAGAGTATGGGTCTCCGCAATGTGAATAATCGATCAATGAAAGATTATTTTCACGAATGTTAGTTGTCAGAAAATTGCTCAATTTAAATGGCATCTAGTCCTACAAATTCATTTTTTAATCCAGCAGATCGGAAATAGAAATTTAGCCCGCGCTACTTGGATGCAAAGCGCGCACGCTAACCTCTCAGCTATCGAGGATAAAGTATTTAAATTAGACTCATATTAGGAATTCTGGCGTAAGAATTTACCAGATAGCTTAATTAAATTAATAGCTAATAGTAATTAATTTAATAGCTTAATATTAATTGCTTGCCGATATATGAACAATAATTATTATTCTTTTGCTTGTAATAAAAGTATTGAACATTAAACATTCGAATAAATTCTTCTCGAAACCATGCAAAGCTGACTTGGTACAAACCAATGACAATACACTCTTTTACACGGCTTAAAAATGACATGGAACTGCACCCTCTATTTTTTAAATTTAAATCCAGTAAACCCGAAAAATCGAACTGAAATATTACACAGACTAGATAGCTAAGGTAATGAAAGTCACCTTGTTCTAAAAGTATCTATTTTCTGATAATAAATAATCTTTGATACGATTTAAATACCACGAAAAATAATCGTCAAAATTTTTGATATCGATTAATTTTTATCCAAGAAAACCTATCCGGTAGTATTTTTTATTTAAGTTTATTTTTACACTGTTTTTTTTTATTGTGTGGTACGTATCCAGAGTGTAAAATCACCGATGTATATGATAGTCATTATATAGTGTTCGGTCCAAAAAAGATATTCATAATAACGCAAGTTAAGTAGATCAATTGCTGGTGTGTGAGAATATTTGTAGTTAGTATGTTTAATATTGTATATGGCTATTTCTTTTCTGAAGTATAATTTTCTTACAGGCAGAGGGTTGTGGCCGACTGGGGACAGTAGAACGTTGATGATATCCGAACATATGGCAGCGTAAAATGTAGACGCCGTATAAGTGCGATAGGCTATAATAGTCACGACGTAAATATACCCTAAAAGCCCACACGAGGTACTCCGCTATTTTATGACAGCATCATCTGGCAGTTGTTCATTTTGAAAATGCACTAAATCAATATGGTGGAATGCCTGCCTGCCTTCCCAACCGTAATGAATGGACGAGAATAGAGTTTTTAAATGCCCCATAAAAAACTACTACACCATTAAATTGGAAATAAAGCAAAAACACTGACATTACCAATAACGTGATTGGCATTCTGCATATGAAAATTAATCGCTTACATTTTTGTTTAATATCACTTGCAATTCGTTGCAATATTTTCAGTAAATTCAGTATTTACTTAACATGTCGTGTAGAGCAATTGTTACTATTATTTTATTTAGTTCAAATTTGACAAAAAGTGCATTTATGATAGCGTAGTTGGTAGCGTGCGCGCCTAGCGATCCGGGGAATGCGGGTTCAAATACTTATCTGCCAGATTTTAAAATTCCGAAAAATGCAGAAATGGATGCCTATTGGGTTGAGTAATTGTCTGACAAACAATTCTCGTGAGAAATAATCTGCCAAGACGTCTTTAAATTGCGGAAATCCATATACTCTTCTTTGGAGTGGATATCTTCGCACTGCGTAGATCCATATGCTCCATTTTGGAAGCGAACATGATATAAAAAAGTGGTAGATAGGAACTATACAACTAAAAAATAAACCCATAGATGTCACGTATATTAGAATTATCAAATGAATCACAACATGAATACTAAATATTTTATATATATACCATGCTCGTTCTCAAAGTGGAGCATATGAATCAACACAGTGTGAATATATCCACTTCAATAGTGGAGTATATGGATCTCCGCAATGTTAAGACTTGACAAATTATTTTTCACGAGAATAGTTTGTTAGATAATTGCTCAACCCAATAGGCACCCAGTCCTGTATTTTCAGATTTTAAAAATCCGACAAATGGGGAATCGATCTCCGGATTTCTAGGCTGGGGAAAGCAATTATAAAACACGCATTTATAAAATAAAAAATAATAAAATACTTAACCTTTGATTACATTTAAAATTGTTTTTAATTTTTTACTAAATATATGAATGAAACTGACGACTTATTATCGATGAATTATCCAACCTAGAATTTGTCCTAAAATAAGCTGAAATTTAAAATTCGATACCATTGTTTTGTGGAAAACTACAGTAAATATTTTTTTGCTGCCATTAGTAAACGTTGATGTTAAAGTGTGCAAAGATACACAATCTAATAATGCGTAATTTGTAAAAAAATACTTTGAAAATGGTGAAAATTCTGCGGAGAAAAAATGATGGCAATTTCAGCTCATTATAGGAGACCTTTAAGTTCGACTTATATATTTACGCAGTTAAAATTCTTTCACTTTATCTGTAACGATATATTTATAAATCGATATATTATGATAAAATGCCAAAATAAATCTTTATCCTATGAAATGGATATTATGTTAACACTGTTAAAAATAGACTCTTAATATGTATCAGTAAAAAAAGAAATATATTACTCAGTTTACCATATCGACTGTGGAAAGGAAAAAGGACGTATCCAACTTTTATTTAATGATTTTGAGCCAAAGCCAAAACATTACATGGACACAACCTTGTGCCTAAAGACTAAAGCTGGTGTTCTATTTTTAAAATAAAATACATGAAAATACTACAGCAATTTATTAAAAAATAAATTTGCATCTCAAAATTAATATTCCATCATTTTTCCATGGCATTAAAAATATTTCAGAGCTAAATTCAGATAAAACTAACAAGGGAAAACGTTGTAATTAATGGAGAGAAAGAAAAAAGTCTACAGGGTTAAGCTTTTAGCTGGACCGGAAATCTAGTCTGGGAAAAGTTTAGCCGAAAGCAGATGAAAGTCAAAATGTCGACCGGATTTTCACTTTGCTGCGCTCTTTTTGTTTTAAAAGCTCTGTCACAAATATGCTATGAATAATAATTATTAGTACTAACGAATGAGTAATACAACACAAATATATAAACATAAACACTAAAATAAAACAACACGTCAAGTTTCTTTGGACTTTATTCATCAAATATTGTTTATTATTATTTGTGTTACGCCAAGTGTAATAATTTAATTATTTCAGTTCAATTTCAACAAAGCTTAGGGTCATATTATACAATAAAATTAATACAAGTTAATCTTTGTATTAGAGTCATTATAAAATAGCTGTCAATTAAATTATTTTGTTCTATCTAAATATGCAAGACTGGATGCCAAATGGGTTAAGTAAGTGGCTGACAATTGACTGAAAATTAAGTTTTTATAATTTCAAGATTTATCCATATACCCCATTTTGGCAGTATTATTTTTTTTTTATACCATGTTCGCTCCCAACGTGGAGCATATGGATCTACAC
>JAGVSQ010009658.1:0-13458 GCA_022683975.1 Rhyacophila evoluta
ATATGTTTATTTTCGCAAACGTTAAGCGCATTTTGTGAATTTGCCAAAAGTAGCCTGCAGGTTAAGTGTTAAGAATGTGAAAATGGCGGAATATTTAAAATGCCAGCTAATTTTAAGAAATCCTGTAGAGATGATCCCTGATCCATCCATATTTTACTGTCTAACACAAAAAAAATCAATATTAAATAATTGTCATTGATTTCTTGTTCTTGTCGAAGATTTTCCATCCCCCTCAGAAGTATGTACTACTCCATTCACTCGCTATTGCTATCTCATCAAAAAATTTATCCGATCTTTAGTTTATGTTGAACATTTGTCAAATCTTTCATTTAATTTTTCCCTGCATTCATTGTTTTAATTTTTCTGTCCCTTAAAAACGGAAGATCGGGGTTTTGCTGTATATGAAATATGTTAACTTTCAAGCTAAATATATAAAATCACTCGATGAATTCTGTCATCCATTGACATCTAATAAACTGATTCGAATTCAAGCGTCTAATTAATTATATTTTGTGAAAATGGATAGTGATATTATATACGACTGAAAATAATATGAAAAAAATATATAATTTTATAAATTAGGACACATGTATATTCTTGAAAATTTTTATTGACATATTCACATAATTTTCTATTTACAACGTTCAGTGAACATTTTTAAGTATTTCAATATTTTTTTTATTTAAAGCAAAAGCAATAAAAAAAATAATTTTAACTTTCATTAAAACATTCACAATTTTTAAATTGACTAATTAAAATAATTATTAGCAACCATTTTAAATACATTGTTCAGTTGTACAACATAATTAAAAAATACAACATCAAAACTTTTGCTGTTTCAGTGAATTTATTACAATAAGAATTATCTCTCAATTTAGTGGGTCATGATGATGATAGGGCGGCAGATAATTGAAGTAAAGAAACCTCTATTATAATGATCACATTGAATTATGCGACAAAAATATTTAAACTCTTCTGACAAGAAGTGTCAAGTGATTATGGATTATTCATCATAATATATTCCTATAAATACTATGCAGTGTAATATCCCAAGAGTACTATGGACTATTGCAGTATTGCAAATCGGCATCGGGGTATGAATGAAAAGTGCATATAATAAAAACGAAGCTGAGAAACCGATTGGATGTCAATTTAGGACTTTGTCTCTTCAAAACAACACTAAACCTACGGTTATCAACTAATATAGCAAAGACGTAACAACGGATTTCGAACGGCAATACGCCTTCTTAAAATATAAGAAGTTTTTTTTATTAGCAATTAATTTACTGTCCGAATATTTCAATAAACAATTTTTTTTTTCATTTTATAATTTTGTTTGTATTCGCAATAAGACTTTTAGTTGTTGTTATGCCTGCCTGTAATAATGTAAGATTTAAAACCAATTAAACTAAACACTACATAAATAATAGTATTATTCTTGCGTTTACCGGTCCGCAAAATATTTCTCCTATTTTCATCGGTCCGCAGGCGTAAAAAGGTTGGATAACCCTGCTCTAGGCAGAAACAATTTCAGCGGTTTATGATGACGAAATATAAAAATAACTGTGCGAAGGAAAAAAGCTTGGGAAACAGTGGATTAGTGACTGATTTGTAATAGTTTTCGTTAATATTGTCTACCTCAATATATCGAAAGTCACTTACACATGAAACATGTTATTTTTTCGATATAGTTGTTTCTCATCCAGATAACTCTAAAATTCTTCCAATAAATAAAATCAGTGTGTGAGTGGTCCTAATTTTAATGTTAAAATCTGAACACATGTACACCCAAAAAATCTCAAAGATACAGTGGTAACAAGAAAATATACAACAATATCTTACAAATTGTCTTTTAATATCAAAAACGCTAAAAGGAACTAAGTCTTTGAGCAGTATAGCTTTTAGTAGTAGCAATTAATTTATAATAAAAAAATTACATTCATCAAGAGGTTTTTTTTTCAATTAAGTGCTGTCTGGATGAACAGATTGTAATCCAGATAGATTCACCATAACAATAATATTACCTTCGTAAGGTAACACTTTCTATAGACAATTTTTATTAAGTCCTAGCAATTTAATAATGCTAAATTGGAGACCATAAACAACACAATATTATAGCTATAAACATATTAGATTTCTATTCAAAAACTCATTAAAAGCATAACCGCCACCAAAAATAAATAAATCATGTTTTTGAATGAAATTTTAGAAAAAAGTTTTTAAGTAAAACCATGCTTATAAGTATGTGAAAAGTATAAAATAAATATTTAAATGAGATAAATGATCATTTCAATTTCAAGGTATATATAAACTTCCAGTGTTAAGACGTGCAGACAGATTTTTTTTACAAGAATTCACTTCTATAATGTCCATGTCGTAAGTTAAAATACATATTAAAATGCAAACAATGTATGTGCAAATTCAATTTTGCGATTTAAAAGTAAAAGCTGCAAAAATTATCCCCATTTTCTGTGAGCACTACACAGGGCCAAGCTGTGATAGTATGCTGATTATGCACCATACAAGGGTGCCTGATTATGATGGGTGGCTTTTTTACAAGAAAATAAATATTAAGTAGTTTCAATGAGATTTTTTTTCATAATTAAAACAATGTGACTAACTATAAAATTGTAAGATGCTTATAACAAATATTTAGAAAAGGGCTAGAATGTTAAACATACGGAAGTTATATCATAATTCAGTAAATTATCGAATATAATTTTAGTTTGGTCATATTTTTTTATTATAATTTTACAAAATACTACTTCAAAAGAAAAAAAAAACTATTATTCAAGAAAAACTTGAAGAGGGGGGATGTCTGCATGCATACATGCATGAAAACTTTTTGCACAAGGCCACGTCCTACCCATGGTGCGGTACTGGCATTACACATAATTTGATATCGTAAAAGAGTGATTTTGTTTTGATATTAATGTAATTTTCGAGGGCCTAATTGTGAAGTTTACAGTGTGCACTATGCTCTACATAGGGAGGTATGGCTGGAGAGAAGATGTAACTTAACAGTTTTTGAAAAGAATTCATTATTTGCCATTTAGTATATTAAAATATGTGTGATTTAAATGCAGTTATGGAATGCTCATGCCCGTGTTTCTCCAATAAACCACAATAGGTGATTAATGAAAATTGATGAAGAAATTTGCACACACCATGGTTTTACATTTTAGGAGTAAAGTAACATATACTTGTGAATTGAGATAATTAGCTATGGGATTCGATTCAGTCATTTATGGATCAACATTGAATATGATATAAATTTAAAAATAATGGATCACGAAAACAGTGTGAGTAACTGCACAAAGTACACCAGTAAATACAAATAATACCCGATAGCTTAATTGAAAACCAGCCAATTCCATTTGTGTAAAATGTTCCGGAGCGACAAAAATCTTTGGTGAATGTGTATGTTACTGCATAAAGTGGGCTGGCGTGTGCGAGTGATATTATGCGTTCAAAATTATATGTAAATTTTGTGCATTGTGGGTGATAAAAAATGAAAGCTGAATAAAAACGGTTTTTCGACCATGGGTGGAGTAAGCTGGATTGCAGATTAAGCCATCGTATTGTTTTGATACCTGTCAAGATAAACTTTAAAAGCTGATCGTTTAAAAAAAATATGTAAAATTGGTGTAACTTTGCTTTTATTATTGTTTGGATGCATAAATTTTACTATGTTATAAAAGCTTTCCTAATAATAAGTTCGTAATTATAAATTTAAAACTCAAAATGGTAAATATTAAATAAACATAAAACAGAAGAAAAAAAACTGAGATTATAAAACATGTTAGAGGTAAACTATCATAAATATTATATTTCAATGGAATTGTTGTGATTGTAAA
Source organism: Rhyacophila evoluta (assembly GCA_022683975.1). NCBI lineage: Eukaryota > Metazoa > Arthropoda > Insecta > Trichoptera > Rhyacophilidae > Rhyacophila > Rhyacophila evoluta. The sequence continues at coordinate 3,858 of JAGVSQ010009658.1, forward strand.
AAAGTGATAAAAAAAGAAATTGAAAATTTATGGCTATAAATATTATTACCTAAAAGCTCGGTAGTGATTTAAATACACAATATTATCTGGTTCACTTCAAGAAAATGAAATGATAATTATATACATATTTTAGTTACATTTTTACTTAAAATAATCGATAACAAAACGGTGGTTATGATGTGATTTATTTAGACTTATATAATATCATGAAGCAATACATAACGAAAGTTTCATCATTTCGTATTTTGGCTGTATGGCATAAAACTAGGCATATTGTATTAACTTTAAAGTCTCGAATCGAAAAAATATCGCATTTACTATTTTTATGAAATAATAAATAACCTTAGATAAAACAATATCAAAATTTTCAGGCAAAACACCTGATGTTAACTGTAATAAGTAATGATATAAGTACTCTTTATTTCTGTCAGAATTAAGTAGCCATATAATTGTCTTTTAAAATATTAAGTAAACAAATAATACATTGAGTGTTCCAATTTTAAATTAATAAAAATAACCAACAATTTCATTTTGAATTTTTGTTACTTTAATTGGCAGGCACTTTAAATAAATAACCATAATACTGGCAATTATTTGAACAACCAAAATGGCTTATTTAGAATGATAATATGAGTCTTCATAGATATATTGTCGTAAACTGTCTTTCTTAAACTTACATCTTATTTAAAAGGTTGTAGAATTAATGGTACATATTGGGCAGTAATCGGCAAAAGATCGTATACGCAAAACATGAATTCCACTGGAGAAGGTTTATTTTCATAAATATCTCAGGTTATCTTTAGAAAATTAATTTAAAATTAAAAATGTATGTATGGTATATATGTAAAAACAAACTTTCTACAGTTGAATTCATGTTTAACATATACGATCTTTTGCCGATTACTGCTTTATATTATCAAACTTTCATCACTGCTCTGCTACAGACTAGAAAATTATGATGGCTTTGTTTATTATCGGAGTTAAATTAAATTTGAAATGTATTTATTGCCATTATAAAAAAACAATTAGTAGTTTATCAAAATGTAGTATAAAACATACTATTCATAATTGGCAATATATATTTAATGAAATTTCACAGCACCAATTATTGTAGTTATAAAAAATTCTATCTAAAATATACACACAAGTCGAGTTTCAAAAACAGTTAAGTTTTAAATTTGACTTGCCACATGTGGTTTTTATGGAATTCAGTTGCATATTATTGAAGTTGTAATTTTTTTTATGTAAAAAGGATGTGATACTCGATCCATTAATATACATAATACCATCACTTTATACTTTAATACACAGTTGTATACCAATTTTTATCAAACTTATCAATATCGTATGTATTTTCTGTAGTATGTCCAATATAATTGTCTGTTTATAATAAAAACTTTATAGTGACAACAGTTATATTCATAATTATATATGCATATATAAATACATAATGTGCTTACAAATACGACACTCTGACCTAATATGTGATCTGCATAGCTAAACAATAAATAATTGTTCATATAAATTGTGGTGTTTATAATTATATTGCAAGTATTTTCGGATGTCTTTCATTAACAACCAAGGGCGATTAATTGCCGGTAATTCAACACATTATGTCTTTTAAATGAAATTAACCAATGTTTCTTTTTTTAAGACAAGAAAAATGAAATGGGACATTATTAAGCCTGCATTACAAGTTTGTAATATGATAACAAAAATCTATGCGCCTTGTTAAGCTTCTAGGATTATTTATCATCAAAAATAGCAAATGGTTTTTTGTAGGAATGAAAAATACTCTTTGTATAAATATGAATACATATATTTGTTAATTCATTATTATCAATCATGAAAGAATTACTTCACTCCATTATTGATTTTAAAGAACTTTTTTATCTCGAAGTGTGTCAATTTTACTAAAGTTATTGACTGTAAAACAGCCTAAAATGAGTTATAATCTTTAGGATATTACTATATATCAATTAATTAGGAATGAATTTGAACAAATACAAAATGAAATTTTATTTATTAGTAGGTAGTTTAAACACATGCCAGAAGTACACTGTCGTAAGTCTAAATTTATCTGTTTTGAGTTATGAATGACATATTTTTCTCTATCCAAGAGAACATCGAAATATTGCCACAAATTTATTGAACAAGATATACCTGAAACTGCAGTATCATTTTAATTTAACTGAGTAAAATATAGAGAAGAATACTCCTGTAACTGTGGCACAATAATGTCCTTCTTAAATCTTTAACACTCGCCTTATTGTCCATTTAGCTACAGTATATATGGATTAATATAATAAAATATAAATATTGGTCACTTACTATCAGTATTACTAGTAAGTGTATAGGACCTTTCTTCAATAATAATAAAAACAAATAAACATTGTAAAGTCATTATAAATTAAATGGAGTACATTAACATTGATCGACAAATTTGTTTTTGCTCAATTTTGACATATGACAGTGTATACTTCTGGGCGATATTTCGATGAAAATATATTTTAATTTTTCCCGTATTGAATTTCAACCTAGCAATACATACATATTGGTATTGTTAGTTAAAAGCAGGTGAATTTAAACTAACAACTTCTTGACATAACTTCTTCTCAATTAATTCATACTAAAATTAAAACTACTGAGACAATATGAACAGTGCCACAGCCAACTAATTTTAATTCAAGCCTAATAACTTGTTCAAAATTGTCATTCAATCTTTAAGAACATACATTCACAGATTTGATGGCATGGAAAAAAATGGAATATCATTGCCAGATCGACTATCATGAACATCATTAATGCCAAAAAAAACCATTTTCGGAATGATCATATCGAGTGATTTAAAAATAAAATATGTACCATGATTAATCTAGCGTAAAAACTCATGCAACTGTGGCATATTGTGGTGCAACCAACCTTTTATATACCAGGGGCTAATTTTTTCGAGTTCAGATGATCCATACATCTCAATCACGTTTTCCACTTTCTTACATTCACAGTTGAAAAATAGAAATAGGGGTAGGATCCACTTTGCTCGGGGAATAAAATGGGTTTGTAAATATAATAGGGTTCTTTTAGCAGGTAGTTGATTTTTTTGTTCTCAAATCTACTCAGAACCTATCTTCAATGGTGACTTGTGATCATGCAATGTGCCTTAGGTTGGCCACTGTCATAGACTGTTGTGTTTGATAAGAATGCAAAATGATAATTATGTACCTTGAAATAAAACTTATTTTTCCTATCTCTGCATTTCTTAATCACTTGCAATATAAGCTACCGAAAAACAGTATGTGTCTTGATTCCATAATTGCAAGGTGTAAATTAGTATCTTAAGTAAGTTTTTAGAAGTTTTTAAAAATTTAATTTTCTGCAGCACCGTACACATATTAATCTATTTGCTATTGTCTAATCAGGGGTATAAAACCCTAACTGAGTTTTAGTATCTACTATAAAATAAAATCTGTCGATTTCACTTCTGTAATTGAATATTAAAAAAAAAACTATAAATTCAGTGAAAAAAGTACGACAATGTTCAGGTCAACATTTTGTCACTACACATTGAAATATTGACAGTCAGTTTTCGACTTGCGACTGTTCGCACTTTTATATAATATTGGTTTTACATGTTAACCTTTTCAAAAGTGGGTTTTTTCATAATGCATTTCGGTTTGATACATATCGATTTCTTTTCTAAAATGTCTTCAAAAGTAACCAAAAGTGAATGAAAAATGAAACCATCAATATTTTAACAGGAAATATTAATTTTCGCGGCATATAGTCGGACGTAGAATTGCGTCTTTACTCCTATTGACACAAATCGAGTTGGATATCTGTACTCTTTTATGGGTTAAGGCCTATCGATGCCATCTATGTTTTTATGATGTAATAATTTGATTTTTTTTTTCAATATATTAAGTGTGTGAGATATGAAGTTATGACTGAGTTTGAATGCAAAACTGTCTTTATGGTGTTGATTTGAATTTTTTGAATAAAATCTTTGAATAAAGACTTACAACCAAGACAGCGGAACGTAGCTCCATCGTAAGTTGAGAACTGACTGCTTTGAAAGATAAAACTAATTTTACAAGAAACAACAACCTGTGTGAAAATGTATAAATAAACAATGTGGATCGCATTGTTTAATTTGATGTTAAGATATTTCATAGCGTATGGATCAATTCGACATTTTTAGCGGATCAATTTTGTGTTCAATTTTAACAAGTGATTCGACTAGTATGCAAAATGCATACAATTGGCAGAATAACAAAATAGTAGAGCACTAAGCGGGTCACACCCCTGATAACCAAAAACTAATAACTAGTCTATGTTTTATAAGATTTCGTTGGGGACCACTGCTACGTTGCCGCCCCCCCGATCATTAACTGGCTGAGTTATTGTACTGTGTGCGTCCTCCTAACTCGAGGAGATATCTATCAGGATGGTCCATCCAGTCCGAGGTCGACAGCTTGACCTGCCGTTGGCGTTCAGCCTCTTTCACTTGCCACTTTTTGATGTCAAGTTGGGTCTCGCGGCTCGCTTGGTCTCCGCAGCCCCACACCTATAATGTGAAAGGTAAAAATGGTTAAATCAATTTTGTTTGATAATACACTTAGAAAAGCTATAACATTTCAATTTCAAGTAGCCAACCTCAATAGCATCAAGTGGGTAGGTGATTCCTCTGAATTCGAGTTTATCGAATCCTTCATCGATGATGACCAGTGGTTTCCTGGGGTCGGAACCAGCCCGGAGCCCCTTGGGGTAGCCTCTGATACTTGTATTTAGGTACAACATCTTCGGAGCCTGCTCCAGAAGATTGAACCTGAAAATGTAAAGAGATATTTAATGTAAATATGCGATATTTATTATATTACACATTAATATATTGCAAGTTAAATAAATAAACTACTAACTTTGGTTGCAATTGAACCAATGCGCATTCCTCTCCACCGATATACAAATGTGACTCTCGCCATTCAGTCGGTGATGCCAAACACAACAGTAGTCTCTCGGAATCCTCAGCTACTGTGTGTGAGTCTCCTGCCTTCAGCAGTACTAGAGTGGGACCACGGTATGCCAGCACATGATGGAGGAAGCGATTGGCTCCTAAACCATGGTCACGGGACGAGTACAGCTTGGTCCAGTGGGAAGGCAGCAAGCAGACCATGCGGGCCAGGAATTGGGTAGATGCTAGATTTACGCCTGCCAATAACAATCGTAAAATAAGCCTCACTGCAAAAATACATAGTGATAATTGATGCCCGTAAATATTAATCTTTTAATGCAGTTTAAGTTATACGAATAGACATTTAGATATAATACACACAACAAATTACGGTGCTCACACCATATTTATCTCTCGAATGTTTTTAGTAACCTTAATATGGCTTAAAGGTTGTCTTATATTAATAAAATCTTGAATATGTTGATAATAATATTAAATAATTTTTGTGACCTATTATAATCCCATAATAAATTATTTTTCCACCTCCATCACTTTCATTGTATATTTTGGACAGAAAGACATAGTATTAATTAAAATGAAACACTTTATCTCATACTAAATTCACATTTAAAGTGTCAGAATCAGTTTTTTAGACTTACCCTTCCTAAGAACAAAATGGCACTAATGGTAATGAATCTGCATGAAGTATGTTAGACGTTTTAATTTTTATCAATCAATTACTACCGTACACTTAGGTAATTCTAAGCAATTATTTTGGAACGAGATACACAGAAATGCATACACATTTTGGACTGGCTGCAGATTTATAGAATAGGCATTTTGCTTAGAACTTTTTATGGACCTGTATCATAAAGTTAAATGCTCCTTTAAATAAGTGCTCAAAAAATGTACCACGGCATATCCAGTATCGTCATGCGACACACTAGTCTGCCGCGGCACAGCAGTTGCAGAGCAATACTCTAAATAGATATTTTTTCTTTTTAAAAATTTTGGCTTTCATAGTCAACGATAATCAAAACTATTCCAAAAGTACCTGAACTTCCAGGACTATTCGCATTATGTGGCCTAGAAAATAGTTGAGGCAGTGACCCAGCCAGCAGCCAGGCTCTGCTGACAGGTAAGAGAGGTGCGTTATTTGGCGAGGGGGCGGCGATTGGAGGCACTTCAAGTATAGGCGTCGCTAATTCCAAGCCCCCTCCGTCTGATGGACTGCCGGCTTCCATATGACGCCACGATGTTGAGAGGATATGAATGCAATACCTGAAGAATTGAATTCCTCGTTATCCAGAAGAAGCCATAAAATACAATAGACTACAAAATAATGAAAATGTGATTACTACATTGAAAAAAAACTTCTAATTTTATTCACCCACTGCAATCATTTAATTTTATAAATAATTTATGTATTACAAAAAGTGTAGTTAAACAACCGATTTAAACAAATGATGGTAAACGATGTAAACACAATAGTGATGAGCAAAATTTCAGAGAACATAGGTTGGTTCAAAGAACTTAAATTATAAGTAAATAAAATTTGAATATTATATAGTGACTGACAGTAGCAACAATGTTACTAAGTGATATTCAAGACTCATCATGATCACAAGGTCTTCCATAGCTGATTGAGTTAAAGAGTGGGTGAACATCATCTTGATAATACAATTTGTCAGTGATAAAAATCTCCAAAAGCTATAAAAGTCCCCTCGGTGGTCGAGAGGTTAGCATGTGCAGAGATTATAGGTTAATTCCACAAGCTGCAAGATTTAAAAAAAACGAAAGATGCAAGACTGGATACGCAATAGGTTGAGCAATTGGCTGACAACCAACTTTCGTGCTAAAATTAATGTTTGGATTCGTATACTCCAATTCTAAAGTGGTCATCTTTAGATGGTTTAAGATCCATGTACTTCACTTTCGAAGCGGACATAGTAATAGAGATTTTTTTAAATTATAAATTATGCACCATTTGAAGGTTGATAAGAAAATTAAAACAGGCTTCAAATTTAAGAGGATTATATTTTACAATATAACAACATGGCAAAACCCTACTTCTTTGGGGGAATTAGTGCGTGTAGTTTTGAGATTGTAATTGAAAAAACAATATGGAAAATATTAACCTGTGCATTGGCAATACGAGTCTGTGACAGTGTTCTTCCAGCCAGCGTGCAACATAACCAGCACTCAATATATCCTTTGTATGGAAACAAGATTCCACCACTGCTTTCAATGTGCGGTATATCTAAAAACAATTCATATTATTTAGTATTTGTCCCGTGATGATTTATCACCTTTCCAAGTAATGTCCAAAGTCCATTACTATTTCATCAGCTCATGGTTACTCTTATCTGCATTTGATTATTTTTTTCTTTTGTGATTTTATGATCCAACCTGCAGCTTTCATACTATATAACGTTATTTTCAAACAAAAGTTAACTATGGATAGACAACTCACCATATAACACATTTGCGGTCCTTCCGAATAGTGATCCATGGACAATTTGTAGCAAGTCATCAGCAGAGTTCTCAATCCATCTGGTTCCATCATTCCTTCGTTATCCGGTTCACAAAACATCCTGGAAGATACATAATCACTTTGACTTCCAAAGGCAGATGGTTGCAGTGAATATTGGGTGCAAGATTGTACGATTTTATTCGGAATGGAGGAATAAGAAAATAAATCATGCATCACTTCCATATTGTAGATGCAAAGTTGATCTTAGTTTGGCTACATGGTATGGTTACTTGAAATAGAACTCAAACAGGCCTGCTTATTCTTCGGCTTAACCGGAATCCATTATCTTGTAAGGCCATTAAATAACATTTAGATTATGAATTCAGAGAATCTGCAGGAATCTAACATTTGGGAGGGATTCTTGGAAATCTATTTAGTCCACTTAGATCATGAATTATAAACGAAAACAATCTCAAGATAATTAATTCCTAGTTTAATTAAAAAATATCATATACATAATAATATGATAGTACAGTTAAGTCTCAATATAATGGACTTCGGATATAGCGAACTAAATATCTGAAAAAAAGTAAAAATATGTAAACATTGGCAAATGATCGGAAGAATTTGTTTAGTGGCCAAGATGCAGACATAGATTTAGGAGTTCCTGATTTCTGTGGGACACTAGAATAATGCTGGAGAATAAGTAGCTGAAGAAAATATTCTCCGGTGGTTAGAAGTGAATTTTATAACATTAACAGTTTAGCGAGTTGATAAAAAACGACATCAGACTTCAAAATTTTTCTTGAAATTTCACTGTTCTTGAAACTGATTTTTATTTAACGGACTTTCAGCTTTAACAGACACCTGCTTGCTTGCATTAGTTTATCATATCTAGGTTCTACTATACTTATAGATTATGTATCACAAATATTGGATTATTAACTCACTTTACATAGACTTCCACGATGGCTGCATCATCCAATATGCTCAAAAACCGTTCGCACTGCTGTTTGAAGGCTGTCGCTCCAAGATGCTGAGTCTTTGCTTTTGACTGGACATGCAGATAATGGAATAATCTTGTGGCCAACTCCGGATATTTGGGGAATAGATAATACTACAAACATAAATACATAGTATTTATATTGATTATTGTCAGTATATTATTGGGTGTTATAATATTTTACAATAAACTGAAATTGGTAAAAGGACATTGTTACATAAATTTATTGCAATATGATGCAAGCTGTTTTCCAAGTAAACTTTTCAGTATACATTGTACTCTCGATTATCCGGTTTGTGGATTATGTGTGCCATAGATTATAATTATATTTATTGAAAATTTGTTACAGAAATTCTTTATGATTCAAAAATAAGAACACGTTACAGCACCCCCGAAGACAGGCACAAACGAATAAAATTTAGAAATTTAGTATGAAAAATGACCTATGCGAGCTTATAAATATGATAATAAATTCCTACAGCTTTGTGAAGAAAGTTAGAAAGATGCGAGAAATGACAATTTCGTTAGGTATTACACACATTTTATTATTACTATTTTTTTTTTGAAAACACTAATTTTCAACTAAATAAAATGCATGGTCAGTTTAACACTCGTATATGGGTGTTAAATATTAATGAATTGAACATATTCTCACAAAAAACTAGTACCTGAAAAATTAAACATTTGGTTACACAACCGTTTTAAATCAGTTAACATTTTGTATTTTCATAATAGGTGAACAGGTAAAAACAGGTTTATCAAAATTCTGGGGATGTAATCAAATAAAAATAAAATCAGAAAGATTGAAAAATAGTTTTAATAATGTAAACACTCCTTTATATCATATTAAATGAAATTACTATTTAGATACCTGCTTATAAATCAATTTGTTAAGATAACAAGTCTTCAAGTAATTAAGATAAGGACAAAAAATGTAATATATTTTCGAAAGAATACGCTGATATGAAAACTATACAGAACAATGCTGAATGGAGGACAAATGTGAAACATGATTCATCAGAATTGTTCAAAAACTTGTGCATAGAAATACGATAGAAAAGTGCATGTTGAACACAACGCAAAAGACACGAAAATGAAGCAATAAGTGTAGAATTAGACGAATGTTGAAATACGACCTCATGGTGGAGAGGGTTCAGAAAAAAATTCTGAGACTTCT